>JAOXOE010000632.1:5192798-5210126 GCA_028565055.1 Phoeniculus purpureus | reverse complement strand
GGATTGGAAGGGACTTCAAAAGATCATCTAGTCCAATCCCCCTGCCACAGCAGGATCACCTAGACCAAGTCACACAGAAACACACGCAGGCAGGTTTTAAATGTCTCCAGAGAAGGAGACTCCACAACCCCCCATGGCAGCAATATCTTATTTCTGTTTTAGAAAATGCGTACATTGATAAGTTGTTTGTTATAATAATGTATAGCACCCAGAAATAAACTGGTTTTTGTTTTTTAAAGATGGTAACTGTTGTGCACAGTGACTTTTTTTGTTTGTTTTTGCATATTGCAGGCTTCAGCTGGAAACAGATTTGAAGATAGAAAAAGAGTGGCGGCAAACTCTAGAGGATTATCTTCAAAAGGAAAAGGAAGCTGGATCTCATCTGAGAATAGAGACCCAAGAAAGAGTTAACCTTAAAAAAGTAAATTCTGCAGTATAAAATTCAACTGGTAGTTTAGAAATTATGGACTGATATTTTTAATAGTTGATGTAAATAGATAAGAGAGATTGGATGAATGTATTCTTCAGAAAAAAAATGTGGTTTTTACTCCCCATTCACTTCTCAGATCAGAACGTAGTGCTTTGAATAAGGAAAAATGAAATTCTTGTTTTCCTTTTTCATTTGTAGCGAAGAATCTGTCCTCTCTTGTAGGCCATGAAGTGCTTCAGCTTCTGTGTGGCTCGAGATACAGCAGTGTTGATCTCTACAATCAATCAATTTTAGTTTTTTTCCAGGAGAGGACTGCAGAAACAACAATGCTTCGTCTCTTGTGTTGTAAGAGAGAGTTTAATCCTGTGTTGTTTTTGTTCGATTTGGATTTGGGAATCCTAATAGAGTGTGCAAGATCATTCTTTCACTTGGCTTTCTCCATAAGATCAGCTTTGGGTAGTAGCAGTTTTCTAGGCAGTAGGCAAATAAAATCTTGAGCATAATTGGGGGTTGTTTTTTTGTTTGTTTTTGTTTCAAGGAGTTCCTTAAACTTCAGGAAAAGAACAAACAACTGAAAAGGATATGTCAAGACCAGGAAGCTGCTCTTCAAGAACTGGCATCCAAGCTGAGCGAGTAATTTCATTATTCATGATGATGATTATTTTTATCATAAAAACTTTAAGAAAAACAACAGGATGCTGGTCGTGTGGATTAGACTGTATGTGACAGTATTACCTGGCCAGTTACCAAAAAGAAACACTTCTAGTTAGGTCGGGTCTGTGTGTTTGGCTGGTGGGCTCGCTGTGGGCTCCTGGGTAATTGTAGTGCTCTGAAATGAAAATCCTGGTTTAACAGGGCCTGGGGGCATTAGGAGTTGTTTTGCATTGAAAACACTTGGCTGGTTTGCATGCTGTGGCTTTCCCAAAGAAGAACCCAAGCAGAAGGTAACAGCTCTTGCTCCAGCATGTCAATGGATTCCTTTCTTTGAGGAGAAAATACTCTCTGTATGACAAACTGTAGGCCATCCTTGCAAAGTCTGTAGAAGCTATAAGGGATTAGCATATTGAGAGACTTTCAGGATGTAATGAACGTTAAGTTCCCAGCACATCTCTCCTTATTCTTGCTTGTTGTTAAAGTTTCCTTTAATGATCTCAGTTGTCTTAAGTGTTTTTTGCCTTGATTAGTGTGGACATCCATGCCCTATAGAGTAACTTAGCATATATGGTGTGGCTCGGTTCTGTGCGGGTTGGCACTGAATGGCTGTGGTGAGGCTGGTTTCTCTGTAATAACATGTCAATTTTAATTCTGGTTCTGTACTGATGCTGTGCACTAGCTTCAGGTGTTTGCACAGAGCAATCATGCTACACATTTATGCACATAATCCCAAGCAAATCTACAGCCCTGCAGAGGATTCAGAACTCTTTCAAGAGAGCTTGTGTTTGTACTTAGTGCATCAGGATATGGCATCTCGGACGCTGCTGTTACATAAAATAGTAACTAAAAGTTCAGAGTACTTTGCTTGTAATTTTTCAAGTACCTACAGCTTTTTAAGTTGTGAAACTGTATAACAATACTAACAATACAGAAGTTTGGAATAACATTATCTTATCCTGCAGATCGAAGCTGAAAATAGAAGATATAAAAGAGGCAAACAAAGCATTACAGGTTAGTAGTTTGGAGGACAGAGACATTGGTTTTTCGGACGTGAGGATGCTTCTCTTCAACAGCAGCTATTCAGAAAATACTCATTGGATGACTTCCTCCACTGGGAGTGAACCACAGACTCCTGGTATACTCACTGGGAAAAAGACACTTGGTGTCTTTTTTGATTGGTTTTTTCTTGTTTGAAGTCCAGCTGTGCATTTTGACACTTTTCTTGGAATGAAACCCACACCTGTGTAGATCTCAGAAAGTGTATCTGTGACAGAATATGTGGCCAGCTGAGCTTCAGCTGGAACATAGAAAGTTCCACATCAACCTAAAAAGGAACTTCTTCACAATGAGGGTGACGGAGCACTGGAACAGGCTGTCTTCTTCGCTGGAGATATTCTAGACCTGCCTGGATGTGTTCCTGTGTGACTTAGTCTAGGTGATCCTGCTGTTGCAGGCGGATTGGACTAGATGATTTTTTGAGGTCCCTTCCAATCCGTTATGATTCTATGATTCTGTGATTCAGTTATGTACTGTTTCACAGGAGTTGTGAAATATTTGGTCATCTAGAAATTAAGGAAAGATGTAGCTCTAAAGTTGATAAAATACGCTCTGTAATGTCGAGAGGTTTGCAGCTTTTACTCTGCAGGCAACACTTGAGATGTTGCCGGTCCTGTGTTCAGTCCTGTGGTCTGTCTCCTTGTGTGTTTCAGTCCAAGTAAAGATGTGTGAGATGGTTTTGTTCAGCAGATTCCTGTTTTCTGTTAATTGGCTAGACAGAAGGAAATTAACAGCTGCGGACACTGTCCTGGTTTTCTTTGTTCCCTTGCATCTTTCAGACTACTCCTGTGTGAAAGCAGGGAATAGGCTTCAGACTTGGGTACCTTTGTGCTTTCCCAGCTCAGCCGTTGACCAGCTGTATTACCTGGAGCTCATTTTCTTTGCACCTCTTACTACCTACATGTCTCATGAGGTTTTGTAATGTTTTTGTGACATTATACTGGTTTCAGGGTATTAGGCAGTTGAGGTAGTAAATGTGCAGCTGTTGATTTGTCTTCTCCCCTGGAACCTAGAGTTTAACTTCATCAGATACATACAGTTATGACCTTTTTTGATTTTCCAGGGCCAGGTTTGGTTGAAGGACAAAGAGGCTACCCATTGCAAGTTGTGTGAAAAGGAATTTTCGCTTTCCAAAAGGAAGGTAAAACTCAAAAAAATCTCTTCCAACTTATTTAAATGTGTTATGGGGAAAAGATTGTCTCAGAGCTGCAGCATGAAATGTCAACCCTCAGAAGAATGCAAAGTTATTTTTGAGGTGTTTTTAGTTCTTTGATATGTACAGTGTAGCTGGGCCTTAATTTCAAAGAAATCACTGCCTTTTGGTGAAGTGCACAAAGGAACGTACCTAAAAATTATTCAGCCTACTTTGTGGAATCATCATCTCAAACACTTGTCAGTTCGGGCACTGTTACACACATGTGGAAGTCTTTTTATGGCATTTTTTATACACTAGACTAAGAAATGATGATTTTATTGTCATTCAAAAGTAAAATGTGGTGTTAATTTCCATGTGTTATTACTTTAGCAGAAATTTTTGTTTTACCTTTTAATGTTAAATCTCAATCAGCTGCCTGACAGAATCGTCCCATCCTGAATATTACAACAGAGCTTGTTCTTAATCCAGGGATTGAACAAAATCTGTGAAGAGTAGAGTATATATTGAATAAAAGTGTGCATTTTCTTGGACAGACTGACTCTCTTTCTCTGTCTGTCATGCAGTCCTAGATATGCTCTGTCAAGGATTGCACCATAGATATGGATTTAGATGAATTATCTTTTAAAAACTGGTTCCAAGCTCAGACCAAAGGAGTGGAAGGAATCCCATTCTGGATTGCTTTGTGTGTATTGTTTGTTGGTATCCGGTTGCCAAGTGCATTTCCTTTGTACAACTTGGTTTTTAATCTCCTCCCCATTATTTAGCATCACTGTAGGAACTGTGGTGAGATCTTCTGCAACGCGTGTTCTGACAATGAACTGCCTCTGCCTTCTTCACCGAAGCCCGTGCGGGTCTGTGATTCATGCCATGCGATCCTGATACAGCGGTGCTCTTCTAATGTGCCATAAGATGATTTTACAAGATATTTACTACCTTTTGCTATTTAGCTAATCCTGTTAAAAAACAAACAAACAAAAGCACCCAAAAAACGTACAGCAGTATTTCCTGGATATCCTGTAAGCAGAGTAGGGTTGTATTTTCAAGGTACCTTGGAGGAGTTATTTGTCCGCTTCCTGTTGAAACAAGTAGGAAAAAAGGGACTCAAATGTAGAAAATGCTGATGTCAAAAGTACAGATGGCAGCGTTTGTCTAACAGATGTCTCAGTTGCTCTTCTGGAGGAAGCAGAGCAGTTTATAGAGGAGACTCAGTGTTAATGTGTATTTGATGAGTAGGTTAGGTGTTGTGATCATCTTGGAAAAGGTAACATTCTGCAGCAGTATTAGGTAGGACTTGCTGCAGAGTGTGCCTGAGCAGCTGTTCTGAATCAAAACTGTGTGGTAGCTAGGTTTAAATGGTATTTTAAAGTGACACCATTAGAGCAGTTACTTTAAAAAGGTCTGGTGAGTTATTGCCAAACACGGTATTTGTTTGCTTCCTCACAGTTGCAAAGATGTGATACATCCAAGAAAACCACACTGAGCTCTGTTCTCTATAGTCACAGGTGTAAAGGGAGGTTTTATCAGACAGGTAACAAACGCTGCTGCTGGGCACTTGGTAAAGGAAGTTGCATTTTGCTGAATTGGTTTTCTGTATTGCCTATTGATTGGACATACCCGTTTCCTTTAAAGTAGAGATACCCATCACAGGATTTTTGCCTGACATTGTAACCTTCAGCAAGCATCTTTGCATTGTTTTCATGTGAGTCATGCTTTCAGGCTTGTACACTTGCAGCAGAAGCTGAGTGAGTCTGCCACAGAGATAGATAGATAGGATTAAATACTGGGGACCACATACTTTCTGTGTTGATAGGAAGGTTCTTCCTTTTTTTGTCTTCATCCTTTATTAAACTTTCAGCTTATTCTTAAATGTCATTTATTTCCAGAGCACTTTTGAGTATGTCTAGATCTGGCCACTCTTCACACTGATAGTAACTTCTGCTGGCATGTAAAACCTTGTTCTCACTGTAGGTAAAAACAAAACCATCCTTTGGGCGATTATGCCGTGTTGCTGCACTAGAACCAGTCTGTCCTCCTCCCTTTAGCTGCTCCTGTGCCATGCTCCGCAGCCATGGAACCTCCACACTCAGCAGTGAGGAGCCCTCAGCAGAGCTGTCAGCCTGGTAGTTCCTTCAGCCGGGTGCTTGGAATATTCTTACCAGTGGTACAAGGGAGGCTCGAAGCAGGTCTTTTAGTTGTTCCCACACTTTGTTTAGCTGAGCTTTGTCTTTTGAGAGGTAGTATTTAGTTAGTATTCTAGATGCTAATCCAGCTGCTCTTTTTTTAACACCTGTTTGGTTGCATATGTGGTTTTTGTTAAAAATGGTTTTAAAATTACTTGATGTAATTTCTGTAAAATACAGAACATGTAAATCTGTACATAGCTTTTGGAAGGAAAAATAAATGTAATCGATCTGCAACTTACCTATGGGAATAACATCACTTTATTTGAAGTTGTAATTCAGAGCATGTTTACTTGTTCAAGTTGCTTTGAAAGTCTTTGCACATGCTGCTCATGTGCTTCCTGAAAGTATTCTGGCAGTGTTTGCCAGTGAGCTGCACATACCCACCAGTGGGCAGGTAAGGAGGCAGCAGGGTTTGGTCTAAGACAGATGATGCTCATCTGTACTGCCAAACCAGTCCATTGTTTAAAAGGTGCACTTCTGTAATGTGCAGGCCATTACATTTCTGCTACCTGACCGTGTTGTCCATTTGGGTGGTAAAATGTCACTGATGTGACGTGTTATTGCTCAGTTGTGCTTTTACTTTAACAGAACTGCCTTGAACAAAAAGGGGAGTACTCTATGTGGTTTCATTTCCCTTTGCATTGGACTCTGTAACTGCATTTTTTTAGCAGCTGTCACATCCACCAAAGGGGAGCCCAGTGGGTCCCCAGTGTTCCTCACACCACTGCTTGTCACCATGGGCCAACAAGCACTTCAAACTCTTCACAGCAAAGGCCAAAAATCTAATTTTGTACCCCTGCTGAAAACTCATCCCTGACAGAACCAGCTTTTTGATGGGTTTTCATCCCAGAAATGATTCTTCTGCCATTTAAATGCTGTTGACTTGCCAGGCTCAGTGCTGAACACCACACTTGTTACTGGCTGACCAGTTGCTGTGGAAAGGACAGGCCAAAGTGATTCACTGCTCACTACAGTGGAGTTTTATCCATCAGGATTCAAGTCATCTGTTGTTATACAAAGTAGCTCAAAGCCTGATGTCCAGCTTGCTCTCAGGTGAGTCTTGCACCAGTGGAGTGAGGAAGTGGTGGACAGCTTCTACTATATGTAGAAGTCATGTTACCATAAGGTATCTTCCTACAACTGGATTAACTTTGCTACCTTATTTTTTTTAATGTAACACATTAAGCATTTTCAGCAAGACCATTAACTCACCAGTTTTTTTACGGTCACTGGTTTTTAAATGGCATCTTCCCTCCCATTCCTAACCAAAGTATTCCAGTACTGGGAAAGTTGCTCTGGCAATTACCCTTCCAACTACCATTTCCAGTCACTGACACAAAAACACATTTTCTAGTGAAATAAACTCCATTCTCCTCTCCCACAAGAAGACATTTATTACATAGATAACACAGTACTAGCAAAACAGGTGACAGACTTTCAATACCCAAGATCACATTTGACATTTTAAAGGAGGCATTGAGGACAAAGCAGTTAGTTTGGGAGATCACACTGGCTCAGAAGAATAAATACCTTTTTTTTTTCAATACACATCAGGTATGTTAAATGTCTTCAAACAATAGTTTCTTACATATCTTACATGTCACAAAAGCACAGATTTTAATCAATGTGTTTGGGTTGTGTGTTAACATGTACTGGGCTCATAGATGCTTTAGATACTTTGCTTCTAATGAGATTATCCTTGTAGTGGCTTGTCAAGTTCTGAACAGACACAGACCAATCAGCTCAGTGCAGCAAGGAAAAAGCTGAACCGTGTTTAAATACAGTAATTCCATGGAAGAAATAAAAAGTTGTAACTTGCTTCCAAATCCCCCTTGTCCCAAATGCCATTTGTGGAAAAAAAAAAAAAAGTACTAACATCTATTTGACCTATTTCATGTTAGCTAACAGCTGCACTTGTGTTTCAATTTAACTTGCAAGTTACATGTGTGAAATGCAGCAGCATCTGGAGTTCTACAGCAAAGCATGGAATTGAAGATTGCTGCCTGGCTCTGGAGGCACAAGCCTTGGGCACAACTAATTTATGCCATTGTGAATTGGACATGGTGGTGGATTGTGGCAGTAAGAAAGGCAGAATGACTTTTAAGCCTCCACCGCTTTACACAGTGTTGAGAAATCATTTACAGCTTATCAAAAGGGTTTAGGAAAGATTGTTACCAAATAAACTAATCTAGTCATATACCTTTTTCCCCTTAAACAAGTGAATTTTTCAAACTCATTCACTACACCAAGATTACATAGAACTCAATCAGTGTTCATAGGAGTTACAGTACAACCACCTTTATTGAACCATAGTACAACATCTTAAACCGACTGTAGTCTTGAATATGTAATACATCCTTAGGAGTAACTAGTATAAAAAGTATCAACATCAGTGGTTTGAATATAAAAATTTATTTAAAGTCAGAGTATGCAACAAATAAAACCTACAGAAAACAGATTTCCCCATCACAATCTGTTGCTTACCAAATAATATTGTGAAAACACATTCCTTCAGTCATTATAAAGTTCTTAAAATACAAAAGAAATTAAATTTTGTAAGAAAGTCTAGTAGACCAGACACTGTTCTTCCAGATGTTTTGTAGAAGCAAGGCTATATCCTTCAATACATTCCACGCCATCCTCCTCCACCCATAGTGCCTTGCCCATAGTATCCTCCACTATTTCCACTGCCACGACCTGCAAACAATTGACACAAGGTCACGCATACATACCTTAAAAAAAGAAAAGACGTGATGGGTAATATAGAACAGTTGGTTCAACGTGACTTAATTTACTAAAGTAACAACAGTTCCACCCTCCTTCCCCTTCTCCCAGCACTGAGCCCACCACCCTTCCCAATATTCTCAGAAAATACATGTATAAGAGTTTACTTACTGTATCCGCCCAAGCCATCGGGAGTTCCATATCCGCCACTGTAATTGCTACCCATCCCCATTCGACCAGAACCGTAACCTTGATCTGAAAGGCAGAAAGCGCACTGTCACAAGCCTGGAAGGTGTTAGACTTGGCAAAGCATCAGCTAAGTGTAGAATCAATGCGTACCCATTCCATCTCTGCCATAGCCGCCCATGCCGGAACCACCTCCAGCAGTTGAGTTCAGAAATAGTTCAATATATCGGTGCTCTGTAGGAAACACAGAAGTTAATTTGCATTTTGTTTCACAAACCACAAGCACAGGGATACAAAGCCAAACAAACCCCACCTTACAACTAACAGAAGCCCTCAAAACCAGTCTGAAAGGTGACTTATGATTTGTACATGTACTGCACAGCAACTGAAGTTAAAAGCAGTTTTAGCCCTTACAGACCGTGCTAAAGCCTGGTGGACACTTACGCATGTGATTTTTATCCTTAGACATAGCAGCTACTGCATCCTCATGTGTTACAAATTCCACATCTGCTTCTCCTGTGGCTCTTCCATCTGCCCCAATATCAATATGAACTCTTATAGGATTCAATGGTGAGAAAAACTAAGAATAAAAACAAACAAATCACATTAATGCTGAGGTCAAGCCAGGTACTTTGGTTTTTCATCTCTGTGGTTAGTGGAGCACCACCTTAGTTTAATTTCATCCTATCATTAATTACTCATTACCAGAGTATTTTCTAGTGGACCTTCAACACCAAGTCAATCTACATTTGCAATCTATTACTACACAACTTGAACAGCTCCAGCTATAGCACTTCAGGATCTTCCTTTAAAAATACACAAAAAAAATCCTGTCCCTATGCACTACTTTAAGCAACAACTAACATGATGGCATCCTAGAAAAGGAAAATAATTTGTATTTGAAGAAGCAGAACCAAATAAATTTCTCAAAGCAAGGATGTATTCTGTGAGCTGTCCACACGACTGCTCCTCCCTGTTACAGAAGTCAGATACAGCCGAGCTGCTGAACAACGTCCTTTTCACCAAACTGTATCTGCAAATGAATCTGTGGTTCTGCAGTGCTACTAACCAACTCGCAACAACATGCTGAATCAAAGCCTGAAAGCTTACCCTTGTTCCCCAGAGTTTTTAAATTAAAGAAAACCATCACACTTGCAGAAGGAAATATAGATCAATTTATAAACAAACCAATTAAAACTAGCTCCCTATGGCACTCCTGTCCCCTCAAGTTGAGTCTTAAGTCAACAAACATGCAAATTACAAAGTTTCCCAGCTATTACTACTCTTCTGCAAACTCATAAAGCTTAAAGCAACTTCTGAAATGAGAATATTCATGGCAAGAACTGTTCTCCCGCCAACACACCTTTTACAGAAAAGAGCAAAGAGTACAGAGATTAACATTAAATATAGCTCAGCTGACTTCTTCAGTAATCCTGCCTCAGACATTACCTTTACAAAAGCTCATTTACTCCTAAGCTTTGTAAAACTCGGGGCCATGACTTTAGTTAGCAGATGTGTCAAGAGCTGCACCAGTTACCTGTTGGGAGAACTTCAGCTGAGTTTGGAATAGGAAAGACAAGAATATGCCAATTTTAGGTGACAGAAAGCCCTTTTCCCCATTGCACTTACATTAGCAATGTCATTTTCTGTCGCTCGGAACGGCAGCCCTCTCATGTGAACAAAATGACCGCCACCATGGAAACCAGACCCTGCGTCTCCAGCTCCGTAGCCATGTCCTCCCATACCTGTCACAAAATCAAAACCAAACAAACCCACACACCTGTAAGACCATAATGAAAAGCTGGAAGAGTCATTGCTACTGTTTTTGTGAAAGCACTGACTTTATATCCTTGAACTGAAGGTTTACACTTCCCAGGCAGCAACCCAAACCCATAACCAGAAGTTCTAAATAATGTATGTACATTTTCCTAATATTCCCCTCTTGATTAAACACACATCTTTCTTTACAGAATGATCTAATGAAGAAAGCAACTACCTCTATTTTGGAAAGGCTATGTCTTACAATTCAAAGAATATAAAAACAGTTTTAAACAAACTATCTTTTTTATTACCTCTCCCATCCCTCATTCTGTCATCATAGCCATCGTTTCCATAACCATAATTATTATAGCCACCGTAATCATCAAAACCACCGTATCCTGTGCAGCGAAGAGAAAGAAAGGAATGATTACATTTTGATGCAAAATTCACAGGACAGTGCATAAAAGTCAATTTTTCAGCCTTTGGGTACCCAGAAGTTTGCCAACAGCCTCCATGACTGTTAAACCTGGATTTGTGAACAGAGTGCAAAAGTAATTTTCCCATTTATATAGCAAAAACACTGCAAGATACAAGTGAAAGAATCAATTCTGCTGAAAATACAGTTTCCGTGTTATTTCCATTCTTCTTAAGAACTAAGCCACATTTTTTGATGTTTCACAAATGAACATTTTTGGAGAGAAGTGTGTCAACAGGTACTGCAGCTACTGGCGGTTCTTTACTTCTGGACAAAGATGTCAGAAACACGACACTGACAACAGAACCTCCGTTCATTAGATAAACATACCACCGTCATATCCACCACCTCCTCGACGCATTCTGTCATACATACTTCCACGCCCAGCTCCATAATAACCCCCTCTTCCTCCTAATGGTCTATCATATGGTCCAGGTCGTTGTTGTCCCATCATTCTTCTTGGCATGTCACAGAATCCTCTGATTTCGCTCTTACTACTTTTGAAGATTTCAATATATCTAATAAAAGAGGATTTTCAAGGTACCAATAAGAACACAGGCATAAGCTCTCTGAATACTATCAAAGGCCATACTACGTTTTCTATAGCTAAGCGTACAATCCAACAGTGAATCTAGAAGTGACTAGAAATTCAAGTTTCTCTTCAAAACTGTAAGAATTTCAAGCATATTACAAAAAAACCAACACAGAAAACACTTTTCAGTGGGAAAAAAACGACTATGTGAAAATTGCAACTGTACAAATTAGGCACAGAATTTGTCTTTTCAGTATGAGAAACATACTGTTGAGTAGTGTCTAGCTACAGTATTTATCACAAATTGCCCTACACAAGAATGACTGAAGCAATTTTCTGAGTTTAGCAAACTATCCAGAGCAATACTGTCTCCCCCGCCCCCCCAAACTCCTGTCGTTCCCAAATTAACTTAGGATCAGTTACAGAAAGTCTTAAAAACAGCCAGTTCCATATAATGCTCCCCAACCCCCCAAAAAGCATTACTGACCCACAACCCCCAAAAATAAAGATTTAACACCATCCCAAACTCTCCATCCCCACCTGTGCCCTATTCTTTCCTTGTGTTTCCCCAGAGCATTTTCTGCTATCTCCTTTGAAGCAAACTGCACGAAGGCCTCCCCTGTGCTTCTCCCCTGGTAGTCCAGCGTCAATGTTATCCCATTTGGCACGATTTCCAACCCTTTAACCCAAGGACAAATAACCCCATCAAGGGGAACAGTGTTAAAGGCTGAAACATTCCCATCTGTAGCAAATACTTAAAGCATATCTAAACAACAACAACGAAAAAGAAAACCACCTTGCTTCCCCCATCACCCAACCATCCAAGCCAATCATCTTTCATTAAACATTTATGGGTTTACCCATACTTCTTTTCTGTTTAAACTATGCAAAATACAACTACCTCTCTTATATGAGGAAAATATAGCTACCAATTTAACTGATCCAAATGCTGACAGTCATGTTACCCCAATAAGCATAATACGGTTACCACCTTGACACAGTTAAGACACAAGGTGTTCTACTACATCTACAGTTACTTGCACTTCATTTACTGGGTGTAGCTCTTACTTCAGGTAAACTAATTTAACATGATCCCTCCCATCCAACCCATTAACAGCTACGGAAAATTAAAGATGTGCAAAGTATTGTGTAAAAGATACAAGAAAACTCAGTCACTTCGACTATACTGGAAGTACCTTGAAAAAACTGAACAATCTCTTCTTTGCTGCAACCAAATGGCAGGCCTCGAAGTCGTACCACTGTTCCATCATTAGTTGTATCATTAGGCCCGTTGTGTTTTCCAGTCCAGTCCATCTTTTATTTAAATCAAACCTAAAAAAACCAAAAAGGCAAAAAGAAGGAAAAAATTTGAGATTTCACATACGGTGAAGTGTTTGCCTGCTCCCTAAAACAAACCTGCCAAATCGTCTTCAAGTAATTAGTGCTACAGACAACGATATGAATACTAATTCCTATTACATATTTAAACCCATAGTTCATCCCCTCTACAGTACCTACACCCCTAAACCATGCTAAGGAGTCGCGGGGAGGGCAGCACATGGGCCAGCACAGCACATAAAGCTCATTATCCGCTCAGAGCGGACTGAACATCCGTCCTGTAGGGCCCTGCGGCTGCCTTTTGTCTCTAACCGCTAGCGGCTTTAAACGCGGCAGTGAAAGCAGGGGCAGGAACCACGCACCGGCTCCTGCGTGGGAGCGCGGGACCTTCCTTTGTCTGCGAACAAAGCGCGGCCTCCCGCTCTTTCCCGCTCCGCTAACACGGGCGATGCGCGAGCCGGGGACAGGCGGGGGCGGCTCGTGACCGCGCCTCAGCTCCCGAGCGACGGCAGGTGCGCGCGCCCCGTCCTCAAACGGCTTTAGTGGTGAGGGGGTCACCAGCATCGCCCCACAATGGGCCGAGCGGCCGCCACAACGGAGGAACCCATACTGCTGCTCCCTTCCCCATAAGCCGCAGGAACGGCCTTACCCTCCGCCTCCCGCCGTCCTAGCGAATCGCGGCCCTGACCCACCGCCCGCGCCCCGGCGCCATTTACCGCCTCAAGTCCGCCCCTGCCCGCCTCCACTGCTCCCGGATCGTTCGCCACCGCCACCTCTCCGTCTCGGCAGGAGCGACCCTGCCCCTGCCTGCTCAACTTCGCCCTCTCAGAAGCCCCTCGTCGTCTCCCGCCACTTTCCTGGAGCTACTGCCGCCTCAGCTCTATCACTCAAAATGGCGGCCGCACTAGGGAACGAAGCTCCGCGGAGCGGCGCCACCCCCTCCCCTTTGCCGCCCTTCTCCTTCGACAGCGCCGCGGCCCGCAGCTGCCCAGGGCTCCGCCGGGCCCGGCACCGCACCAAGAGGTCCGCAGAGGCCAGCTCGCCTCAGGCCCGATTCTCAATGGCCCCTGCCGGCGGGCACCCCCTCAGAGCCCGCTGCCTCAAAACTCACCAGGAGATCCCGCACAACTCGACTCGCCCCGGTGGGAGCTGCTGCCAGGAAAGACGACGGAGAAGGGGAAGGGCCCCTTCGCCACCACCCGGCCCACGAGCTCCAAACCTGCGCAGCGAACGCGGGGACGACGGCGTCCGGCCGCAACGCACCTATCGCGATAGCCTCGAGCACGCGCGCCTCAGCCCCCCCCTTCCTTGCTGAGTGGCACCTGCGCATGCGCGAACCCGCCGCTTTCCGCGCAATGGCGTCGGAGGGGCCTGAGGGGAGGGCCCTGCTGGCTCCTCCCGTCCGCAGGGATACATTGACCTGAGGCACTGCAGCCTTGACGGGGTTTGAGGGAGTGAGAAGGTACCTGGCGAGTGACAATGCAGATCCCGATCTTTACAGTTGATGCCTTTACAAACCGGGCATTTTCTGGAAATCCTGCGGCGGTTTGTCTGCTTGAAAATGTAAGTTTAGTTTTTTCGAAAAAGGTAGTTTCTGAGAGACTGAGCGACATTTACCTTCCTGTGCTTCAGCTGGCTTTGCCTTAGGCTTTGCTTCCCTTCCTCAGGCGTTCTGCCTGCCAGTGGTGCCTGCTAATGCCCCAGAGTTCAGAGAAGTTAGAACGTTAGTGCACTGTTTCTATCAGAACAAGTCCAATGTATTGGGATTACTGTGATTTTAAGTCACAAAGGAATTGCTCCATCTCTTCAACCAATCGATTTAGAAAGATCGCCCAAAGAAAACACATTAACAGAGTCAGTACTCAAAAGTTTTCTGAATGTAGTGATAGAAGTGGGGGATTTTAAAATGATTTTATTAAAGTTTATTTTTATTTCTTCCATTTTTTCTCTTTCTATGGAAGAGAGGGAGTGTAGATCTGGATCTGAATCTTGCACTGTTGGTCAGCGTGTCAGGTTCAGCTTTACCTAACGTTAAAGTTAGCCAAACAGCCAGTTTTTATTGCTTCAAAGTTGTGTGGTTGACAGTAGTCATCTTCCAAATTGAGGTGTTCCAAAGAGTTGGTACTAATTGGTACTCTGTTGACAATTTCTAACAAACCCTAAGTATTGTTTTAGAATGGATCAGAAATGTATAGGCCTTATATGTAGAGTAATGCTTGAGGAAAATTTTAAGTAGGAAAATGTAAGTAGAGCAGCCAAAGGCAATAGCTTGTGCTGACAACCTATATCCTTCCTAGATGCTCCTAAGACTGTGTAGATCTCATCCAGTATGTTATGACTGAGGACATATCACTTCACAGGTGTTTTTGGCCCCTAAAATCAAAATACTCCCTTCTCAGAAAGAACTTACTTTAAAACCATGAACTTCTAATTGCATTTTTTGTATTAATTATACTTCATTAATAAATTGTGAAGGCAACTTCTTTCCATGTTGTTTTGGGGTGTTGAGGTTTAAATTTTTTTTTCCAGTATCTGGGGCTGGATGCTTTAGTGTCAAACTTAAAGCTGAGATTCAGTTAAAGCTGAGATTCTAATCCATAGTTTTATACGAATCCCCCATAAAGTATTGAGAATCTGCTCACTGTTCCTGTCAGTGTCTCAGCAGATGCTTTACAAAAACCGTTGAGAGTAATGCGAAAATGGCAAAGCTCTTTCTTTTTGTGTCCGGGAGTGCCACTGGAGGGCAGCATGTCAATAATTTAGTAGCGTTTAAGTTAGCAGGGCAAAGTTTTATCTCTCAGAAGCTGGGCCTGATCAGGTCCACGTAGTACTTTGTTTCCTTCATGTTTTGATATTTTAAAGACCAAATGATTAAACAGGGCAGTCAGCGTAATTGTGGGGCAAGAGCAATGGAACAAGGGTGAAATAGAATTTTATACGGTTGCTGCAGCTTGTGTATCTTGGGATCAATATTCACTGATTGGAGGCACTAAAAGCTTCAGAGTTTTTTGTTTATCTCCTCTCAGCTTCTGCTGACATAGCATGTTGTTCCTACTGTTCAGAGTAGTGCTGAGGGCACCGTGATCAGCCACCTTGGCCATTGCCTAAGCCATTTCTTCTTGATGGCATGGATTTGTAAAATCAGACTTGCAGTTATTTCTTACATTAAGTCGATGACTTCTCATTGTGAAGAGAAGTTGTAACTTTTAATGTTTATTTTTTATGTAACATGTCTTATATAAATAATAACATTTAATCATAACTTGAAAAAGATTTGTGTTCATGGAAATACTGATGATTTTACTTTCCGTGTATTCCAATAACTAGTAAACTAATAGGACACCTATTAGAAATCCCTATGTATCCCATTTTGGTTGAACTAGTTACCCTGTTTTATGTTGCTTAATGTTTTTCTCTCAGTATTTTGAGCTAAAAATGTATATATGTTTTATTAAAATAAAAAATGGCATGACTGTATTTACATGACAGAAAGTTTGATTCTGTGTTTTTTATGCCTGCTTTTTTGTTGTTAGGACTTGGATGAGGATTTGCACCAGAAAATTGCAACAGAAATGAACCTTTCAGAAACTGCTTTTATCAGAAAACTGAACCCTGGAGATGACTTTACCAGAAGTGAGTGGTTCTGCTTACCCACCAAAATCTCTTGCAAGGTTATTGGAAGGTACTATGGATGCATTTATAAGGAATGGTGCTAATTTGAAAGAGACAAGGAAAAATCTTGAATTTATGATGTATCTTACTTTAGATACATCTTTTGGACATGGGATTCTTTAAAGTATTTGTGCTTTGTATCAAATTAATGTTACAATATACAAACCTCTATTGTTCATAAATGAGACAATTTGTTTTCGTGCCTTTTACTAAATAAGGAAGTTGTAGATAGAGAAATCTAAAAATGCTATGCAGAGATCTTTCAATTAATACTTCCATTACTACTGATAGTATCCTGAACTAATTTCTTACTATCCAAGCAGAGTAATTATAAATGGAATGTACTTATTCCATATGCGCAAGACTGTAAATGAGTAGAATCTGGCTTGACTGTTCAGGAAATCGTCATTGGGGTACTATAAGCTATTATTTGAGGTGTCGCAATATCTCACAAGCAGTTGGTGAAGCCAAGCAAGTTGCCAGTAAAGCTGGGAAATCTGAAGCTGTCAAAATCAAACATATCGGGTTGCTCATTTGATTGGTTTGAGAAGAATTCTTTGATGTATGTAGAGGAAAGGGATCATAGAATCCTAGAATGGTAGGGCTTAGAAGAGATCGATGGAGATCATCAGTCCAGCCCCTGGGAGAAAAGACACTATACAAGACAGAAAATATTAGACAAGTATGGATTCTCTTCACAGTCATTCTGTGGGTTAGTTTTCAGCTGAATCAGTTTGCTGAATCTACTGAGTTTGGTGGGTTCAAGACCACAATTAAAAAAAACAGAAATGGAAAAAAAAGCAGCTAGGTCTCGACGAGATCTCAGATAGAATTTGCCACCTTAGGGAAAATGAAAAAGGTTTATTAAATCTATAACTATATACAGAAAGAAGAAAAAAAGTTAAGGAAGTTAGCGCATACAAACCAGAAACTCCATCACAAATGTAGCTGCATATTCTGAGAAAAATACAATGGGAGATTACTACCATATTGGTCCTTGGGTTTTTACATTAGAGACCTGGGGAAAGCATGTCTGTCAAGCAGAGAGGAGTACAACCACTCTGTCTTGGCACAAGCCAATCTAATGGGGTTCAACAAGACCAAGTGTAAGGTCCTGCATCTGGGTCGAGGCAATACTAAGCACAAATACAGGCTGGGCAG
>JAOXOE010000632.1:5169719-5185735 GCA_028565055.1 Phoeniculus purpureus | reverse complement strand
GATCCTGCTGTTGCAGGCAGATTGGACTAGATGATCTTTTGAGGTCCCTCCCAATCCGTTATGATTCTATGATTCTAAGCGGCATGTCTAACTATGAATCTGAGAACTCATCTGAAACTTCTAAGCCTTCTGCTTGTCAGAAAACAAGAAATTTGCCTAATGTTCAAGAGCTGTAGTGAGACTATGAAGATTTCATTAAGCTACATCCTGATAACTTGCCAGCATTCAAGACTGAAAAGATCCTGAGCTTTTGTTGTGAAAAGCGTTCTGTTTGACAGAACAGGGACTTCTGTCTACCAGTTCCTATTCTTAAAGTGATATCCAAAACCGTATTTAGATTTTTTGATGGGTAGCCATTCATGTTTCACTGAATAGCATCATGATTCAATGAATAATATGTTGTATTTAATATTTTTAGATTCCATTATTAAGCAACTTCAGGTTTAGTAAACAAATGAGTATTTTGGCTCATTTTGTAGTCGGTACTATTGGTTGCTCCTACAATTATGTGGCTAATCATGAAGCCCTCACTTAGGCAACATTTTTCTTAAAGCCAGAGGATGAGGAAGTTACACTACTTCATCATCAGTAAATGAAATGATAAAGCCTTGAGTTCTGTTTGCTGTGAAAACTCTTTGGTGTTTTTGTTTCCCTAAACACGCATGTGGCACTTGGTTTCTTTTTGGCGTTTATATTTTGAATGTGCTTGCTCTATAAAGTAGTGATTAGGATTTAACTCTGTACTTTGTTTTCCAATTTCTTTTAAGGATCTGCTCATGCTGTTTTAAGCACCTACTGGTCGGAGCAGCTGGGAAAGAAAGAAATGCTTGGTAAGAGAAACTGTTTTCTTGCAAAGCTGCACATCTGTGTAAAAGCAGTAATACAAAGAAAAGTTAGGTTATTACTGCAATCCAAACTTTAGCAGTAACTCCCTACCATTTTATCAGTGTAAATAGAACATTATTATGTATATTCTATGTACATAGAATAGAATATTAATATTTTATGTGAGGTAACCTTTTAAGACATTGTTTTCTCTCCTGCTTGCCAATATGATAAATCATGCTATAGGGAGTTTAAAGTGTTGATTTCTGGATTGTTAACTCCCTTCAGTTAGTTTTTGATCTCAAGTTTGGATTTTCGTTTTCATGAGCCTCTCTTCATAAGTGAAGCTTGGTGAGCTTCAGCTGATACTGAGTTTGTGTTTGGATTGAATTTTACAGTACATCTTGGTTTTTATGACTTGCATTTTGGTATGGGTGTACTTCTCAGTACAATTTGCACAGTGTTTTCCTTCCCCTCCATGTATATTAAAATGAGACTGAAAAATTTTCTTCAGAATTACTCAAAATTAATTTTCTTACTGATTTCTTAGAGTTTAGAATACCAAGGCTTTTTATTGTAGCTAAATAGGAAAGAGGTCTTGTATTTTTAAAATTCTGATTCTATATACAAAGTGCTTTATTATACAATTGTGTTCTGGTTTCTGCATGTGTAGGTAGGAAGACCAGTTTTCTTGACATAGTGATTTTTTTTTTTTTTAAATGATTAAAGGAATTTGAGGTGGCCAGACATTTGAAGTCAAAGAACAGATTTATTGGTATTCTTTCAATCAAGGAGATTTGCTTGTTAGATCACATATTTGTTGTTAAGAATGAAGGTGGTGGAAAAAAAATGAGAGAAAATATTAATACACAACACCAGTAGATAAAGAGGGATTGGGTGTTAGTTTGCTTCTTAGAGTTCTACTGCTTTGCCAGAGAATGGAAGAACAGTGGAAGCAATTTGATCTAATAAGGTTTCTTGTCCATAAAAGTAAATTCTTTTCCAAACAACAGCTACCTTGAATATAAGCCTTCCCATGTTTGCTCAAAGGCATCTCAAAATAGGTTCCCTAGAGAAAAGGGTCTTTTTATGCTCCATAGCTCAGTGTGATTATCTACACTGAGACCTTCTCCATCACGGACTTAAGGACAAGTTTAATGCTCTATTCTGAGGATCTCATATTTGCATTAACATAAGTCTCTGATACATTCCATAATACTGGAGGGAAAAATCCCAGTGTATTTTCTGAAGAGGAGAAACTCTGTGGTAATGCATATTTATGCACTGACTATTTCTTAGAAGATTTTGACATTTTTGAATGTTTTTGTGGAATTTGAAACTCTTACATGCAATCTATGGACATTTTTTCTTTAATTAAAGAGACAAAGTTCTGTCAGTATTTTTAGAAGATACTTTATTTTTCTTTTCTGCATTTTCATGTACTTTGTATGTACTGTGCCATCTCTTTTAGAGAAATTATCTCAGGCAGCAAATGCAATTGATAATTTGATACTGTCATCAGCTTCCTTAATGCATTTAGCACACGCAAAAAAAGTCGTCTTCCCAGATTTTTCTTTTCATATTTAATGCACATGTGTCCTCAACCTTTTTTTGTGGTAGAAATAATTCAAGCCAGGTTTAAATACTACAAGTTCATTTGACATCTGATCAACATGTGGTTTTCATGTGAGTTTATGAGGAGTAACTTTTTCCTTACATAGACATCACTGAGAAGGTTCAGGTAGTACTGGGGCAAACTCTATTTCTATGGAGATTATTTGGAAAAGATGGCTGGCCATCAAGAAGGTTCCGTATCATCAAAGATTAATATGCCCAAAAATAAGGACATCATTTGATTTTTAGAAACCTTTGCAGTAGCTTCTGCAATATCCAATACCTTTTATTGCGGGAATAAAGGAAGATTTTCTTCCATAATATAAATTTCTCAGCTGTGGCTGAGAAATTGCTTTAAAATGCAGTTTATAATATTGTTATGCTTTTAGGACAAATGTCACCTGTTAGAATGTCTTCTGTTGGGAACTGACTACAACCTCTATATGATTTACAAGTTGTGAGTTTGTGAGGAAAAACAAACTTTGTGAACTGTGAACAACTTTTGTAGTAGTTGGAGGTTCAATGAGTAAGGAGTCTGAGAACGTGAATGCCTCTTCATCCTTTTATAGCCTTTTACAAGTAACAACACCCTATGAAACTCAAACCATTGCTAAATGCCATCTGACCAGTTTCTGATCAAGTAGTTGTGCAACTGAATTTCTATTCCTGAAACAATCTACAGACTTAACATGCTAAGACAGCATTATTATCCTACCTGTATATGACTAAACAGCTTAGACAAAATATTAGTTATGTAATTATTTACAAGTGGAAGGATAAAGCTTTATCCAGCTGTATTTACATTCAGGATTGTTTAAACCCATATCTGTTTCTGTCTGCATAAGATAATTTGGTCTCAGTTTGTGACAGCTGAAGCAGCATCAACATTTTTTTGTAGACATTTTCCATTGCCTGTTTAAGTTTTACCCATTAGCCAAAGTCATTCTTTGAGTGTAGTATCTGCTGCAGTTGTTCAGATGAAGTGATGCTTCATTCTTACATGGATAATACTCTTCCTTTTTACCTACACAAACTATCTATCCCGTGAATAGGAGACTTCAGACTTCAGATATGTAAAGGAAACTTGGTGACATCACAGCAAACTGCCCTTTGCTACATGAATTGGCACTTTTGTCAGACTCGGTAGACAAGTTCCAGTCTGAGACACATCTTCAGCTAATCTTCATTCGTGAAGACAGTTCACCCTAGGTGGCTCTGTTACAGTGCTTGCCTTGGTACCGCTTGCTTTCTGCAGAGGCCTCATTTCCCTGCGTTTTCATCAATGTTCAAACACTTTGTGTTGGATGCTATTTTTTAACTGGATTCTTGTTTCAATTTAGCTTATCAATGTTCCCGCCGTGGAGGAGAGTTGAAGATTTCTCTGCGTAATGATGGAAGAGTTGATATTGCGGGGCAAACAGTTATTGTGTTAAAAGGAAACCTAATTTTCTGAAGAATTTGACACAAATCTCTCATATCTTCTGATTACTAATATTATGCTGATTATACCTTAGCTCTGGGCTGCAAATGACCACTGTCAACAAATATCTCGATTACTTACTTACTCTTAACAATTGCTTGAAACTGCTCACTTCTAATCTTCAAGATCATTGATGTTTTCTTCGCTTTCCTCTGGCAACATCTTATGTGCACTAGCCACAGAAAATGCGTGAGGATGCCATGTTTCCTGCTTTAAAATTATTCTTTTATTTGCTTCCAAAGTCCATGTTAAAATCCATTCCTGCTTCCTGAACTTTTCTGGTTGAGCAAATAATCAGAATTTTTCCATATTCGGTCATTTCCTTTAAAAATCTAAATACAGTCCATTTTAAAAAAAAAAGTTTCCTTTGCTACATATTGAAATAATGCTCCCATCTTTATTAATTTACTTGATTTAAAATAGTAAGTATACAAATTGTTTAGAAATGTGCTTTATGGTTCTCTTTTATGAAGAGTGTTTTTCTAAGATGAATGGTATTACGGTCACACGTAGTACTGCTGTTAGTCAATAATTTTGGTTAAAGTTTTAGCAGAAATATTTAGGACATTGAAACTGATGCACATAGAGCAGGTTAAAGTCTAAAAGAAGACTTTTTTGCTTGTACAAATATTGTTTTCTTTTCAAAGGTTGAAGTTCTGCTTGTGAATTAAAAGTTTCTTCTCTGATTTTCTTCATGAAGTGTACTGCTTCAGAGTGTGTTGTTTTTCCCTTTAATGTTCTTGTCTTTCTCTATATTTATTAGGAATATTGAACTGTTGTCAGTTACTTTAGCTAAAACTCTGCTTTTCCTTTCAAATCACTTGTGTCCTAAGCTTTGTTTTAGTTCTTTTCTTTGCAGTATTTTAAGATGAAGTATTTTGAACTCAGAAGCATTTTCATCATGTGGGAGCAGCTGGGCGTCAGCCCTTTATAAGTGATGAAGAACTTGCTTGTGCAAAGCTTCCAATTTCTAATTACTTTTAATTTTATCATAACTTGTAAATTACATCTTTCTTAAATAAGTCCAAGAAGCTGGAGACAAGTCACAGTGTGAGAATTCTAGGACCCATCTGAAATGGAAGTTTCTAGCTCCTGCCACTACACAGAACACATAAGACAATAAAGAGCTACGTGACCGCAAAAGAAATTTGTGGACAGAAGTGGTTGTTCTTCTTCCATTTTCAATCATGGTGAAATTCATGGACCTGAAATGTGGTTTATGAACATGCATCATGAGATGCAAGACAGGGCCATGGAAGCATGTTCATGGCAATGTTGCAGTGGTATATTTAGCAGCCCCCTTGGCCTTGCCCTCTCACAAAGCGAATGGATCACATCTTGGCTAGGGACCTGGATCTTCCTGAGGAGCAATACTGCAGGCTGGCCTTGCGTGTTTGTGACTTCCTTTTACTTCCTGGCCCATAATTGGAGTTGCTTTGGGGAAAAAACCCTTCCTTAAGAATATAAGTGAAGTAAAAAAGCAATTATTGCTCACCCGTCCACATTTAGCAAATAGACAGTACAATTATCTTTTTACTCAAGGGACTAATAATGAACAAAGCCCAGTAAATTTTAAATGTACTTGCTGTCTAAATTTCCTGACCAAACCAATATCTTTGCTGCTAGATGCCTCTTTTAATAGTTTACTTCTTCTTTGTGTCCATTTCTGTTCAAGATAGAAAAATCACCATAGCTCAGGTGGGAGACTATGCAGTAATGTGTTTGTAATCAACAGATTACTTAATCAGCTATGATTTATTAACGGTGAATTAATTATACCTGATTGTGCAGTTCTGCTGCCTAAATGGAGCTTTAAAGGAGTTATTTTATTAATCATCATTGTGCTAATTGCAGACACTTACAGAAGGATTCCTAATTAAACATGCAACCATATACAAAATAAGGAAGGCTGCTGAGAACGGCAAGAAAAAGCACTCGTTTTCAGAGTAGCAACTTTATTCTTAATGAAATATTGTGTAGTTGACCTGGTGATCCTAGTTACTCAGTAAGACTTATTTTAATATATTGGATACTCTCAGTCAACACTGGAGGAAATTAGTTGTAACAAATTCTGTCCATCTTTCCTAGTGCAAAAGAAGAGGTGTGCAGACTTTGAATATCATTATGTAGAATTTTTGTGGCCTTGTTTTCACGTGAAGGATTTACCCGTTGGTTTGAGTGTAGATATAGGTTAGATCTAAGGAGGATGTGAGTGTGGTGATGCACTGGAACAGATTGCCCAGGGAGGTTGTGGATGTCCCATCCCTGGAAGTATTCAAGGCCAGGTTGGATGGGGCTCTAGAAAACCTAGTCTGGTAAAAGGCATCCCTGCTCATGCCAGGGAGATTTGAACTAGATTATCTTTGAGGTTCGCTCTAACCCAAACCATTCTATATGGTTAACCTAACGTAACTGTCTTGACTTGGAGCAGATCAGTACTACTAAGTTACCTCAGCACCAAATAAAATGTCTGATTACTCTTGGAATGAGAATTCAGACTCAGAATTAAGAGAGTTTCACATCAAGAAACGGAGCAATGCAGTGAAGTTAATTTCCAAAAGTCAAAGTCAGCATTGTAAATGCAGAAAGGATACAGTACTTAAGGGCAGAGTTCTGTGAAGAGACTAGAATAGCCAAACCACACCATGTATTCTTGAACTGATGCAGCACAATTTTTAGGTCTTTATAATACTAAGTACAGTTTATGAGTGCTACGAAATTTCATGCAGTTTTCATCACCGTGAACTTTCCATGGCCTTTTTTTCCAATTGCAAGTCACTAGGCCTTCCTCATTAATTAAATAAAACTTGGGTTTATTATTTTGTTTATTTTTTAAGAGAAAAATTTTCTCTCAGGATACTTTTCTGGAGCTGCCTGTATGATATTTGAATTATTAACAAAGGAGTTTGGAATTCAGCGTTTCCCTAAGAACAGAGTTAGCTTGCATTGTTTTGATTAAATGAAAATGCTGACTCAAAAGTTAAATTAAGTGAAGATTCTAAGTGGAAAGTTGGAAAAATGCGATGGCTCTTTGTTGAGTGTTTCTGGTGCAGACGGTTTGCAGAACTGTTTTGTGCTACTCTTTTAATTTAGACTGTACCATAGGGATATGTTGAACGAGGAGCAAATTATGTGAAGCAAAAAGGCAATCCCCAAATTCCCATGCGCTTGAGAGTTCCTGATCTTGAGTGTGTTCAACAGAAGGTCATTAAGTTACAGGCCAGTGTAGGTTTTGAGTATATCTGCGGCAAGTTCCAACAGCCAGACATGAAAACTTCAGTGCTTGTTTTTGATTTTACTTGTTTGGTATCAGTGTCTGGAGAGGCATATCTCCTGTAGGGGTCAGGCAGAAAGCACTTAACCATGAAGAAGGAAGCAAAATAAGAAAAATGAAAATATGAACAACAGAAACTACGTTAGTTGTTTGCTATGGAAATGAATGTACAGCTGAAAGGGATAAAAAGAGAGTGGTAAGCCATTTTTTAATCCAATAAACCATTTAACAGATTTGCCTAAAGGATTAATGAGGATAATTTGCATTTCTTTTGTGTTCTGTAGATGAGAATAGATAGAAAACATATATTGAAAAGTGGTTGTCAAAATTGGAACATTTTGGAAAAGGCAGAATGAAATGATCACATGAATGTGTACACAGCAATAGGTCATAGAAAGGAGCCATGTGTTCCATATAGGATTGGAAAGGGAATTAGCAACAGATGAGGTGGCTGTTTCTGGGAAAGGAAGAATTTCTTTGTCTCAGTATTCATCAGAGTGACAGGGAAACATGCCAGGAACAGAGGGAACCTTCCCAGAAGTGAAAAAAAAAGGGAAGCTAAATGAAAATTAAGTGTGATGCCAGATCAGGTAAAAATTAAATTAGTTCGATTAAAAACTGAGAAATCTGCCAGTTAAGAAGTTTGATTCTGACTTCTAATTTGTATTATTTCTTTTCCCAGAGGAATCGTTATGACCTTAAAGTAATTACCAGACTTAAACAAACAAAAAACCAAAAAAAGCCAGAACAAGGGCTTTTTTCCAATTGTCGAGTCACTATCCTTTTGTTTTCTGAAATTTACTGCAAAACTTTTCAAAAGAATGGGAAAGTGAAATAGCAAACCCCAGTATATTACCAGATAGGTGAAAATGTGAACTTTTTTTAAAACTAGAATTCAGCTTTAGATGAAGACCTTTAGTTTAGACTTAATGTCTGAAGCAGAATATGGAAAACCGCCTATTTCTAACTCTTGATTTCTTTGGTTCATTTTGACTTGTGTTTTGCTTCACTGACTGGCAAAAGAGAACATTCCCTGGGTTTTAATGTAATGAATCGTATAAGCCTAAGTTTTATCCACTCTCCAGTGTTCTAGGACATTTTTTAGTGATGCCACCAGACAATATACTAAGCAAACCCAAGAAGAATTTTCAAGGACATTTCTGGAATTGTGAAGAGGAAAGAGTTTGATGATAAAGTAGATTTGAGGGGAGCAGTAAGAGAAGACAGTGTTATGCCTGTGTAGAGACTCTGTAACGTGAGGATAGTTAAAACATTTAAGGTTATGCCCTTAGATTTTGAAACTAGTTGAAGTAAGTAATTCAAAGGGTGTATGGTCATATGGCCAGGGAGTCAGGCTGAGCAATGTTTAGGCTAGGAAAGAGATTATGTGAATTATAGGAGAGCTGGAATCTGAATTTGAATTCAAATTATCTATTGACCTTTTGCAATGCTTTGGATCTAAAGCAAAGGGAGTTTACCACAGCACCCATCCCACCAAGCTCAATTGAGGCAGGAAAGTCCAGTCAGAATTCTTGAATTTTCATTTGTTTCAGAAAACCTCCTTTCTCCATAAATATTTATGGTTGTAAAGAGAAACAATTTATAATCTTAACAACAATGATCATTTCAGTCACCAATACACAGAAAGAAATACTCCTTTCTGAACAGAATAATGTGTTTTAAAAACTGTCTTCTGGTCTTAAATACGTTTATGTATAGCAGCTTTCTGAAGATGTGTCTGATTGACTTACGTTTTTAACATCACAGTCTCTAGTTTTTTTTTTTAAGGACTATTGTTACTTCGTCTTTCAGAAACTTTTCAGCAATTAATAGCAACAATAAACAAAGTACCCTCTTGAAAACAAACTGCAGGCACTTTATTGAGAAAGTTACCATTTCAGCAGAAAAAAAATGTAGACTAAAAGGAAACACCTGCTCCTGTAAATTACTGTGCGGCAGGTACCAACCCAGGAGACTCTGCAGATGGTTCTGTATTTGCAAACCTGACCTCACCACCTCTTCATCAATCTCTGACTGATTGATTGTCTCCAAAGTAGAACACACCATGTCCCAAGGTACTAGAAGACACTTCTGAATTAGTCCCAGTCAGAATTCAAATTAATTGGTATTTCTGTTTCATTCTGGAAGTTCTTAACAAAGGATTCAGTTGTCTGATCAAACACTAACATTGGCAAAAGAAGTGATACAGTCACACAGTCCCAGGGAGAGCTCCAAATGGAATTGTGCTTCAGGAGGTGTAATATTTGCTGGATTTCCCTTCTGACTGGGAGTTGGGCTGACTGGTTTAAGCTGTGTTATGACTGAGGATATTGTCTAAGGATAGACAATAAGAAAGTGGAATCCCAATCCTTAACAGTAAGAATTCGTCACTTCATTGGGATTTCCTTGCCAGCCAAGAAAAAGTAGAAGAGAAATCCTAAGTTCTGTATGCTCATTTTCCCACCCCAACTATTTTGAAACACCGTACTTCTCAGTTGAGACACAAGACTGATTGTGCTGGTCTTTTCTTAACTAGGGCAAGATGGCTTCTTCCAATATGCATCCTGTACAATGTATTGAGACCAGTCTGATCAATAGATCCTTTTTCTTTGTGGAAGAATACATTAGCACCCTGCCTAGAGAACAGCCCTTCTGAAAAAAATTATATAAGCTAATGTGCCCTATCCAGTTGTACATGTTCCTGTTTTGTCCCCCATACTCCTCAAAATTCAGAGGAAGTCGCAGTGATATGGTCTTAGAATCATAGACTCATTTAGGTTGGAAAAGAGCTTTAAGATCACCAAGTCCAACCATTAACCTGACTGTCTCAAGTCCACTACTAAGCCATGTCCCTAAGCTCCAAGTCTACATGACTTTTATATATGTCCAGGGATAGTGATTCAACACTCTCCATGAGCAGCCTGTTCAAATACCTGGTGATTCTTTCAATTACAAAGCTTTTCTAATGTCTAACATTAGGTCATATGTTTCAGGATTCAGTGATACCAATAGATTACATGGGTTTGTTTCCTCTTCATTAAGCATTTTGCAGCATCTTTGTTCTATGAGATGCAGAAAATAGCTTTCTCTCAAAGTGATTCTCCCTAAAGAAAAACAGTCAGGGAAAGTAATCTGGTGCAGTTTGGCAGAATTCTTTGTAGTTTCAGGCTCTTCCTGAATCACTGCTTGGGATTATTATGTGACTCCAATAGTCTTTTCTGCATTTCACAGATGCCTGTGTTTGGGGCCATCGTCTAATCTGGTAATCTGAACACATAATGTGGGCAGAAAGTTCCACAAAGGAATCTGTGCACTGAGACCAATACTTTGTGATTTAGGTATAGTAGAAAGACATTGAAGTTTAATACAAAAGTGTAAACTTATGAAGAATCTATCCTATTCCTTGGTAAAATATCTTGGAATTTTCTGTGAAAACCAGTTCATGGTTTTCAAACTTTGTACTCCAGCTATTTGGTCTTTTTATGGATTTGTCAGAGAAATAGAATCATAGAATCATTAGTGATTGGAAGGGACCTCGAAAGATCATCTAGTCCAATCCCCCTGCCAGAGCAGGATCACCTAGACCTAATACTCCTTGCTATAAACCTTGTGTTCTTGAGGGGTTTTTTTGATACTGTAGAACAGTAGGGTGGGAGGTTTTCCTAGGTCTTGATTCTAAAATCATACTTTAACCTGTCAGCTCTTTTATTCTGTGCATGCTTTTCAATGAGTCTGTGTTACAAAACTGTAGGTGTTACTATGCTCAGACACTTTTAAGCTGCAAGGAAAAACAAAGTAATGCATTCCTCATCATACGCATTCCTCAATCATATATGAAGACGACCGGCTGCCAGAGAAATATATTTGTCTTACTACAGATTTTGCATTAGAAATTCAGGTCTGTGAGTTGACATAAATAAACCAAAATCTGATACAATCCTGTCATTTGAGATTCTTGAAATCTCTGAAATAGTAAGGAATGAAAAGAAACAACTAAATTCACAAGAAAAGAGCTCTGTGATACCAAATACTCAGTTCTTTTTCCATATACACTGGATGGAGTGAGTTTCTTGCTCTTGGAGACAGGGTTTATCACTTTTTATTCTCATATACCTAATGGGAATCATTGTCCTTTGTGCATCCTAAATCCAGCACTATTTATCAGCAATCACTGCATTAAGTCTTTCTTTATTCACAGCCAGCTTTACTAGCAGCTTTTAGGACATACTCATCACTTCCAATTCATTATCTCTTGGAAATGTGACTCTTGGGAAATCTGAAAAGCCTAAATGTCAAATGTTACCTTGTGCCTAACCAAAACATCTTAATCTTTTAGAATTCATTTTCTTTTGATGGAGGAACCTCTGTGGCGTCCTGCTGCCCATTTGGACAAAAGAGCAGATGTGGTATGTGCGTGTGCTCCTCTGTCTGTGGCAGGATGCAAACCCATACAGCTACAAAAGTTCCTAGTTAATGTGGAAAGCAGCATCAGCCCTTACAGTTAATAGTCTGAACTTTTACATAAACTGGGTTTAAGTGGGTTACTTCATTTGCATAACAGTTTAATTACAAAGTAAAAATCTATTGGTGAGGTACTATAAAAAGTGAAGTGAGATTAAATACATATTTTGTGTATGTGTGGGTGTGTATACATGTGTGTCAATTTGTCTTAAGGTTTCCTCTTCTGTTACCCATATACTTGATCTTTGCCATTTATCACTAAGTTTCAAATTTCAGCAAGTAAAAATAACCTTATTATTGACAGTTTAAAAAAAAGTGATTAGAAAACTGCCCATGGAATACATAAAGATTTAACACTAACACATGGCATTATGAACTGAGGTCCTCAACAACCAAAACTTTGAGCTAATTTTAATTTGGACACCGATAGTCCCATTAGCTCCAGCGGGATTACATAAATGTGAAGTTAAGCATTTAAGTGAAATTAGTGTGGAGAACATCTAATTAGAATCCTCATTTTCTTTACTAATGGGATTTTTGTAGGAGAATTTTTAACATTCTAAAACATATTCATGGAATATTTACATGATAACTACCATAGTTGCTAAAAGAAAAGATGTTAAGTCTGCGGCAGTGTATTTGAAAATACTGGATACCCTAATGGATGCACAATATTTAATTTGCCATGAGAAAAGTTTTTTGATGTACAAAATGGAATACATTAAATCTGAATGATACGTATCAAAATAATTTGATCCATTATTTAAACAATTTATCTTATTTTTAGAAATAGGTATTATTCTGTATTTAAGTAATTTAACTGATTTATATATTATTCTGTATTCATTCTACATATGTATTTCTCTAAATAGAAGTGCCTTGAAGAAGACACTCAGCTAACAATTTTACTAAATATGTTACTAAATAAGAGTATTATTCTATCCCGTTCAAATCTCTGCAAATGTTATGGAAAATACTGACAATTCTTATTTGGACATATTTCTTTGGATGGTCATGTTAATTTTCTGTATTTTTTCAGTGCAAAATTGAAAGCTAGAATGCCTCCAAAGAAATATCTGGACTGCACAGCTCTTACCCCAGAAACACTGTTGTAAAGTAGTCTGAAAACTGATAGTAAGCACATTTATGTAACAGTCTTACATGTATCTAAAGTGAAGGATAATTGGCAAAAGTCTCATTCGTGTAACAGCTTTGACCCATTAGGGGCTTTTAAATCATGCATCGCTGACTCCAGGATTGCTGTTGTCAAGCTACTTACAGATCCTAGTTAAATCAGGCATTTCATGTTTTTGCCCTCATTCACTTTTCTTTACCAGCAGGAGACAAAATATTTAATTAGTTTTGGGGCATTTATAATCTCCTCTGGGCCAGCTCTAGCCACAATGCTGGACGCCACTTCTGAGTTAATTCCAGTCAGGATGGCCCCTCCACTACAACATATGGGTAACCTATAAGCCTTTAGCAAAAGTTGCAACAGAACTATTAGAGGGGTGGGACCTCCCTGCTGGGAAAATACTGTGCAACAAAGCAAAAAGGGGCCAGCATCACCAGTGGAGGTCAAGGCAACACTTAGACCAAACAGCATCTGGCAAACTGTGCTGAGTAGAAATCGATGAGAAGCAGGGCAGTAGGTAGTAATTTTATGCCTGTTTGCACGAGAAAATAACTCCTTCTGAACTGAACAGCTTACAGCATCTCTTGGCAGCACTGTCTCCATTGTTGCTTCATGTATTTTTATTTCAGTCAACAAACTAAGCACAAGCTATGCATGATTTTGTTTTGGGCAAGCAATATTAATGGTGGCAGTTTCAGAAGATGAGTTTTGAGCATTTTCTTCCAAATTGGTTAGGAACCAGATAACTGTAATTAATTGCCAAAGTGCATTACATTCTCTTCTTCATGTTACAATGAATCAAAGGGTTTGAGAAGAAATACAAAGACGGTTCCTAGTGTTACACAAAATACAGATTCCAGACACTGCAAACTCTTACAGCTCAACCCACTTAAGTCCTTCCCTTGTTTTTCATCTTTTATTCTCACTTTCCATTCCTGCCTGTGTCTCCACTTACGTTTAATCTTGTGACCCTTGTTTATGCCCATTTTCTATTGCTTTGTTTTTTTTCTTTCCCCTGAAATTACAAATGCTGGTGCCAAGTGCTGGTGTTTGTTTTAAATACTGTAAGCAGGCTGTTGTTCAATTCAGTCGGATTACTCAGGGCTTAATACTAAACATATCCAAGTCTTCACAGGTTCATGGTATTTGACACCATGTTTTATCCTGTAGGGAGCTTCTTTCTTGTGCACTTTTCTGCTTCTTAAAACAAGGTCCTTTCTCTGTGGTTGTTACTTTGTCATCTTGTCAAGAAGTATTCATTTTTTCAACAATTTCAACACTGGAATCAAAACTTTTAGGACACGAATGTTCCTGCACTTTGGTAGAAGGAATAGGAAGCTGTTTATGGAGGCCATTACTGGTGCTGTCCATGGAAGGTGGCTGTGTGAGGAAAATGAACTCACTAGGACTGTAGTGGACTAGCTCTTGGTGTCCAAGCAGAGAAATGGTGCTTTTATTTGAGTGCAGGTTTTGGACAATTATACAGCAAAATTTTTAATGTAATTGGTAGGATGCTGCAACTTATTTTGGGAGGGTTTCTACTTTTGAAGTATGTCAAAAATCTGGATGTGCAATCAGTTTGGGTTTTTTTCTATTTTAAATAAGATTTTGTTGTGATGCTGTATCTGGGAAACTCAATAGGGGCACCTCCTTACATTCCTCTCTTGATACCATGAAGCACCTTTTGTATCTCTATTTCTCTACTCCTCTTTGTCCCATCATTTGTAAACAAAAAAACCCCACTGGTGTAACCAGCTGTCTCTTCCCTAGGCTGTGATAAAATGTCATTGCTAATACAAAGTCTCAACTACTGTGTAAACAGCTTTAGTTTTCTCCTGTATATCAGGACAGCAGTCCTGACATATTCAGAGAAAAGGGTTTATGAGAAAATAAAAAGGAGTTGTTTTTCCACATGTTAATAATTAATGGTCTCCAACAGTTAACTGGAGAGTGACCTAACAAACCACAAGTGTAAGAACCTGGTACATCTACAACACACAGTTGGCATTGTTGCCCATTGTCTTGTGAAAGACAGAAACCACTGCTCTCGCCAAAGCCTGAGTAAATACATAGGTGCTGATTAGCAAGTAGGTTGAATACAGGCGTAACTGAATTGGGAGTTATGGTATTTGTCATTTTATGTATAGGAGTTGTAGGTATTTGGAATTTTGGAAAATGTAACACTTACACGTGAAAGAGAAGAGGTACCAATACTTCTAGGGAGGTATTTTTACTGTGGGATGAAATTCAGTCTGTCAGCACAGTTATTCATTCAATTCCTATGTTTATGAATTTTTGTGGGTTTTGATTTGAATGCCAAAGATCTATTTTAAAGGCTAATCTTATGAATGATCTTGGTATTTTTTGTGTAAAGTTCTTTCAATATAGGACAACTACAATTATGGGTGTTTTTTTGAATAGTGATTGTTTGCAATAACATTCATGTGTTTCTTATGCTTCAGATGCTATAGCAAATACATAATACAAGAGTTACTTACTACGGGGTAAGAAAGAATGTTTTTCCCCAAAATCAGCTTGGAGAGTTGACTCACCATATGGCTGCATTATTGCCTGCTGTGCTAGGGCTTGGGAGGAAGGAAGCACCTAGGAACAGGAAAGGAGTAAGACCACCTGTTTCAGCAAAAGCCTGAAGTTTCTGCAGATAAGATGGATAACAAATCACACCCTCTTCTAACACCCTAAACTGCATTGCATGTGCTGGTTCATAAATTGTTGGGTTTTGGCAGTTACCATCTCTGCAGAATGCTTTTGAAGTAGACATCTCCAGTTTGGGGTTAAAAGGACCATCTCATGGTATTTGTGGAGCAGTGGGCATATGAGCTGAAACATGGGAGTTTATGTCCCTGTAATCTCAAAGATCCTCTTATATTTACAGAGGTTATTGTGATGCACAGGAGTTGAGGAGTGGGCAGGATGACGATTGTGTGAGATAGTTAGAGTGTAGGGGCTACAATAGAAGGGACTCATAGGACCAACAGATAAATACCCCTTGTAATACTGTTCAGTCCAGAATCTGGAGTTGAACCCAAGAGTATTTGTACCCAAGAGACCACTTGTATATCCCCATCCCTGGAGGTGTTTAAGGCCAGGCTGGATGGGGCTCTGGCGAGCCTGGTCTAGAGTGGAGTGTCCATGGTGGGGGGGGTTGGAACTGGATGATCAGGTGGTCCCTTCCAACCCAGAGTGATTCTGATTCTATAACTTCT
>JAOXOE010000632.1:5153074-5169633 GCA_028565055.1 Phoeniculus purpureus | reverse complement strand
TGTCCCTGCCCATGGTGGGGGGGGGTTGGAACTGGATGATCAGGTGGTCCCTTCCAACCCAGAGTGATTCTGATTCTATAACTTCTTCAGTGAAGTGATCCTGCTGTGGCAGGCGGATTGGACTAGATGATCTTTAGAGGTCCCTTCCAATCCCTAATGATTTCATGATTCTATGAGTACCAAGTTTGTACTTCCTTTTGCTGCGAGGAAATATAGTCAAAGCAGCTGATAAAATATGTCCAAATCACATACTTAGTCTTTCTAATTCTGAGTATGTGGTATATTAAAAAATAATAATTGGTCACTTGTGCTGCTATTTTCCTAACCTGTTAAAAGTTTTTCAGAACAGGTTAGAAAAACATGTTAGAGATAAAAAAAACCTCCTTTTCCTGTGAAGTGGGTAAAATAGTCTTGAGTCTTTTCTGGAAGACTTACCTTGTTGAAATTGGTATATAGGAAAATAAAAGATGATTAAAGAAACTGAATTGCATCTTGAATAGATGGATTCTGCTCTTGCCTGTATCAGAATGCCTGTGTATTGCCTAACCAGAAATTTTTTTGAAGTGCTTGCTGTGGGCATATTTGTACTGCCCAGTGCTAATGAAGCTAATGCCAAACAAATTAATTTGTTTGAACAAAAAGATGAACAGAGGGTCAGTGTTTTGCCCAGGCTAGTTAGCTGAGCTGTAGAGCAAAGCTCCTACAGTTGCTCTCCCTCAGTGTCCAGACTTCCTCGCACCATGCTAGTAAGTCCGTCCCCTGTGAAATACTTCAGGCCACTGTTTGCACATTGCTGTGCATATGCAGGTGGACTTGACCTTGATAGACATCTGCATTTTTGACAGCAGACCACTTATATAATGTCAGTAATCAGAAATTTTTCTAGCTTTGTCATGACATATTAAAGCTCTTTGAGCTGCTTTGGTGGTGCAGTGGGCTGCAGTACTGTTCTGAGGGGAATTTGTTTCTTTTCATGAGCTGTCTTGTGTACATGTATGTATGTATGTAGTAGTAACCACATGTAATGTGTAATATAGTTAAGAATTATTTTTAGACAGTTAAAGGTTCAAAACATGTTTCTCTAGTCCTGGGATAAAATAAGGCCTTACTTGTTGAGCTGTTAGAAAGAAAAGCTCATCCTAGAGAGACTTAAGAGGAAAATGAAATGCTCTAAGCACTTTGTAGAAAAGGATCTCCAGTATGAGATTGGGAAGCCCATGGGGAAATGTTGGTAAACTCACTGCTGTAGCTAATGCTATTTGACTTCCCACTATGAGTTAGCATCTAAATCCCCCTTCAGTTCAGGATACAACTTGTTAATTGTTTTGCTTTCTGAGTGTCCTACAGCTGTGATATGGTCAATGATGTAAATAACAAAGGAAGGAAAACACATTAATGTGCACACCACGGATTTCTAGCCTGTCTTGTGAGCTGAATCAAATCCTGGTAGAAATTAGGCCCTGAAGTAGTTGGTAGTTACACCTGCTCTCAATTAAGCAGCATACGGCATTGCCAGCCTTGCCGCTTTGCTCCCTAGAAACTACAGGGGTGAGAAGTCTTGGTGAGGCTTTTAGAAAGGACCTACCTGAGATGAAACAGTGAGGTCTGGCTAGAAGGAAGAGGTAAGCTTCTTGCCTTGATATATTGCTTTCTGTATGTGATTTTTAGTACACCTAGAGAAGAGAGGTATCAAGGAATTTAACTAGAAATGTTACTTTCGCTTCCCTTTAAAATTAGTATTTGGCTGAAGTCATTCTATAACAAAAGTAATTATATTGTGTTTTCCTTAGTAGTGCAGCTGAAAGATATCCAGCTCTTCTGCTATATTAAGTTATTAATACCTGAGTTATTAAGACAGTTTTAAATGTATTTCTGTATGTGGTCATAAATCCTGTAATTAGGGAATTCCTTCATGGATTGAAACTATCTTTTATTTTTCTAACACTCTTCCATAAAGAACAAGATGTCTGAGAAATGATGAACTATAAATGGAGAAAGGAATAGAATTGCATAAAAAAAACCCTGAGACATTCTGTAATGTAGAGGAAGTCAAACCAGCTGATGGAAACCTAGAAAAGTGCTTCTGAAACTCTATTATTGCCTGAGCAATAATGCAGTTTGTTTTCTAACTGGTGTTAATGTATTTTCATATGGCTGGTGGGATATGCAATTAAGCTAAATTAATTGGTGTAGATAAGACCTTAATATTTATTTTTTCTATTTTTCTTTTATAAAGGAAACTTAAAAAATTGTGATGAAAATCAGGCATTTTGATCTGCCATGGTACAACTCTTTGCCTTGCTAGTAAAAGCTATAAAATCCTGTTAGGGGTTCATTATTAATTCAAATGGATTTGGACCCGTGCCCTGTGGTTTGATAGTAAATCATTTATGGTGAAGTTACAATTTGTTCAGTAAGAGAGATAAATCACAGCTTCTCTCTCAAGATTATATCAAATTGTTAGTCAAAGCACGATAATGGTGATGAATCAGTCAGGGGAAAGTAAACAGCACTGTTGTGTACTGTGTAACTGTGCATTAGTGGAGTAAAGTACAGATTGTTAGGAATGGTGATTTTCACTATATTTGAAGCTTCATTGTAATTCATACTGACAGGACAGACTAAATTAAAAACAGGAAAACCGCTGACAAATGAAAAAATATAGTACTATGGCATATGATGTTTTAAAGGGATGCTTTTCATACTTATGGTGTGACGTTAACAGTGCTCTTAGCACTTGGTGTAATTAGAGCTGAGTAGTAGCTGTCTCATGAGAACACACAATATTTATTGCCTTACAAAACACCTTAATTTCATTGTGTTCTTTTACATTAAAAATCCCTTGAGATTTGTTTTAAGAGACAAAGGATTTAACTAAAAAAACTGTATTCGGGCATAGGAGACTATAGCACTGAACTATGAAGCACTCTAGCAATAGCATGAAGATGAGAGGGGTGAGTTTTTTCCTACTGCACGTGCAATACTTCCCATGAAGTGTCTTCAGATAAAAGAAATATATCTCAAGTTCTAATTGCTGATCCTTCTGTGAAAGACGTGATCGTTTTTTCTGAAGAGTGCTTTTCTTAACTCTCTCTCACGCACAAATAACCAGAAAATGTCATTCAGAAAGTAGCATTTTAATATGCAGTTGCAGTTCGTTATGTTTGGGAGAATAGGTCAATGCACTCGGATAGGAATGTTGAGTATATATAATGAAATGTGATGTGGTTGCACTTCTTTAAAAATTGAAGATGTGGCATACATTGTGATAATGGAATAATGGAGACTCCCTACCCCAACCATCATCTCTGTTCAAGACTATTAGGATGCAGAATATTAAGAGCAGAGTAACTGGGCGTAACAGCCTACGTTCAACATCTGTCACACTGGGGTCCATTAGTGTTCGATTGCATCCTATTGTTTTTGGATTATTCAACCTCATTTCATTGTCATTGCTTCTGCTTGGGATTAATCAACTGTTTACAACCACATCAAGTTTTGGAGTCATAATGAAAACAATTGAGCTATAGTTCGAAATAAATATACAGTATTCAGTCTCTAATGAAAAAAGTTCCTAATTTATGAATGCTGGTAACAATTTAATTAAGTTTGAAATCCATACAGATAATAAATCATTATGTGGCAGGCTTTTTTTTTTTGCCTTTTGTGTATATCATTAAATCATCATATATTGTTTCCTTGTAAGTTTATGCAGCTAATGATTTTAACAACAAAAGTGTAGTAAAAGAAAGATGTTTTGATGATGGTTTGTGGGTGTATGTACGGTGGCTTCTATGTTGTTACCAGTGCTAGCAGAAATTATCCCTTTCTGCCAACACACGGAGTTCTTTTATTCACACATTCTTATTCTCTCTACTCATTTAGAGATACTGCTAAAAAGGCATTTGAAAAAAATACACATAAAACCAGAACTATACTTTAATACGGCTTATTAAAAAGGGCAGTTTTCAGACAATTTTATTTTTATATCACTTCCTATCTAAATATGGCTACAATTCTTATTAAATAAATCTGTAGCTACCTTTTAATGTTTTGAATATATTTACATTATTTTAATGACATTGGATTTGCAGGCAGGCAAATGTTATCTTCATTTTTCTCAAGATACTACTCTTTCTCCTGTGTTGTATACTTCATACTATATTATAATTGTCAGTGCTGAAGGGTTTGTAATAATTTGAGTTTGGTTTTGGTGCCATGTAGTGCAAACTAGTTGTAGTCTCAGCCATACACCATTAATCTAATTCTTCCCTCTTTCATTAGAACAGTTATTTTTTCTGCCCTTAATACTATCTAACCGGAGTTTTCTCATGTTTTAATGTACGAATACTACAATGCACAGCGATTTTTTTTTTTTTCCTGAGTAGCAACAGATTATCCATTGAAAGGGTCTTTTACTTAACTGCCCCGAGTCTTGTGGGGCCAGCCAGACACTAGTCCAGATGGCAAGTTGTTAGGGCTGGACAGAATGGCTTCAGAAGTCTTCTCAACAGATGAAGTCTGTAATGTTCAGATTTTACTGTTTTGGTTTTTTTTTCTCCCTGTAGTTCCCAGGGTGGGAAGGTACTGGGATGGAAGCAGAGTGCCGCCCGCCCACCTGCTACCACCTGTTTAGCTTTTGCAGTTTCTATAAAGCCTTGTGTTGTCTGTAAGGCACAGTCACTGCTTGCTGGGAGGAATCAAGAAAGGAAGAGATTGCTCTTACGAAGTTACATTTTCAGAACACAAAAGTTAATCTTTTCAAAACAGTCTCTTAAACCGATTCAGAACTTTCTTCTTTTGAAATGGTCATTGGAATTGATCTGTCTTGAATCCATTAAGATCCTTTTTGATTTAAACAGACCATTTTCTTCAGTAACATACATTTTGAGAATGGAGATTTCATTGTTTCCTATGTCTTTGAGTTTAAAAAAATGAACGCATAAGACATTAAGAACTCTTTAATCTTTCTTTGAGCAACAAGAAGCAATTTTTAGACATTTCCAGAAGAACTAGAAGATCTTTGATTTTATTTTTTAAAAAAATACTGTTTTTTTAAATAAGAAGAGAAGGATACTGTAATTGTTCACTGGAAACAGACTCAAGAAGTACGCAAGCTATTCACACAAGCTATTCCCTACCACTTTTTAGATACCTAATTGAAAAAAAAAAATTCTACTTTGTGTGTGTGAAACTGAAGCAGCATCGACTATGAAAACCTGTAAATCCAGTCATTTGGATTCAGGTGTAGAATCAGCTGTCCAGTGTAGAAGTGGACCAAGTTGTGTTGTGAAGTGCAGTTCGGAAAGGATGGAGAATGCTGCAAAGAGAAGATTGGCTGCCAATGCCAGGGAGAGAAGACGGATGCAAGGACTGAACACAGCCTTTGATCGTTTGAGAAAGGTGGTTCCACAGTGGGGACAAGATAAGAAGCTGTCCAAGTATGAGACCCTTCAGATGGCTTTGAGTTACATCATGGCTCTCACCAGGATCCTTGCTGAAGCAGAGAGATACAGTACTGAAAGAGAATGGATTAGCCTTCACTGTGAACCCTTCCATCCAGAGAGCTACCACCATTACACAGGACAAAAAATGGCTATGGATGGTGATCCTTACGCACAGCGACTATTCACCTATCACCCTGAACACTTCCAAATAGTTAATTAGGACTGTTTATGAACTGAGAATATGCAGCAGGCCAGATGTGTAATTTAATAATTAGCAACAGTTAATCTGCTTGGATAAGGTAATACTGGCATTATAATAACTTGTTCTTGTTTGCATCTTATACTCATTTGACATAATAAATTTGCTTTGGGAACTTTAAATTGAAATGCATTTAAGAAAGCTGCATTTATTACTTTGAAATTTTTCTGACAGGTGCTTCCTAGTTCATCCTAGTTAATGTGATCGTTTTATTAAATATGTTTTGAGTGAGTTTTTTCACTGTGATGAATTATAACAATATTTTCTGCTGATCGTGGGGCAGATTGAGCTGCTGTGTAACTCGATGAAATAACACCAGAAATGAACTTCAGTCCATGTTTTTATTTTTATGGCAGCTTTAAAGTTATTTGGTTTGTTTCCGCATGAATTGCTCCCATGGGAAAGGTTTTATAATGTATTGGAGTTCTAGTCCTCAGAGAACTAACTTTCTTAAACTTTGTAAGTTTGACGTATGGGTTTTGTGTAGGTTTGCTTTAATGCAATTTACGGTGTCTCTTGTATGCTCAAAAAAGAGCCAGTTGCAACTCATGTTTTATTTTCTATGGCTGTAAAAGCACATGTGAGTATATGCCATAAACGAGAATGTTCGTGTGAAAATAATCAAAAATTATAGATTTTTGTAAGCGTAAAATGTTTGGATTTTATTTTTTAATTTCATGTTATCTGGAAACAGTAACAGATTTTGTAAATCATAAATAAAATGTTTTCTATGACTCATCCTCATCAACTACGTGGAATTTCTGCCTAGGAATTACTTCCTACTGGCTCTCTACCCCAAATCTTATATTACTTCTATCACAGCTCTCACAGTTTAGTGTGCAGAAGCATCAGCTAGCACATGCTGCTTGTTTCCCAGCTAGAGTAAGAAGTGTGTTTTATGTACCCGCAGAGGAACAGTCTTTAAGTGTAAGAGGTGCTTTAAAAGTTACGGAGTGTTCTTGAGTTGATTTCAGCCCTGGCAATGCCCTGAATTACCTTCTTTCATTTGTGTTGGATAGAGAGATCTGGGTAGAAAAGGCAGAAGAGAAAAAGATGTTGGAAAAGTAAAAAAACTGAGTAGGAGCAGGACAGCTGGAGAAGCAGATGTGTCTGTAGCAGGATGACAGTTCCACAGCTGATGTCTATAGTGACGGCAGCAGCCTATGAGGCTGAAGGGTGCTTCTGTTGGTGCTGCGGTGGGCACTTTACAGGAACAAGCCCTTGCTAGTGTTAGCCGTGAGGGAGAAGGAGAAAAGGAGCTGCTCTCCCAGAACAGCTGTTGGTGGGTTTCCAGCAGGGAAGGCTGGCAGGTTCCCTGCTGGCTGCTGCCATGTCTTATATTTTAGAATTAATTCAAATGATGAATGGCTTTGATAGGAGTTACTTTCAACAATTAAGCAGCTCTTAGTGAAAATCAAAAGCATCAGTAGGAACTGAGCCCTGTTCGAGGGGAGAGGGACAATGCTGCAGGAATAGTCACATACAAAGGCCTGACCTCACTTTCTGTCTTCTCTCAGAACCCCTATTGACGTTTTGCCCTTGACCACCATTGCACAGACTGGTACAGTTCTGAGGCAGGAGTGGGACTGTCCCTGCAGAGACAGACTTTCAGCCTAGGTAAAACACATATCAAAGAGGCACTCCATATTCTGAGCAACATTCTCTCAGGTGCATAAACACTGGCATGCAGGAATGCTTTTTAATGTGTATTTCAGCCTCCCTAAAGGTAACAAATAGCATTACTTATTAAAATGTAGGCTTTTGCTTCTTACGAATTATAGAAAGCAGATTCAACCTTCTGAGAATGTGAAGTTTTGTTACTCACTGATTTCTGTGCAGATATTTATATAGAGAGAACAGAATTAGTTTTGTCTGTCCTATAGCCAAGTTAATACTGTTTGAATATTATTCATCATGAAGTGGCAATCAACGTAATCATTAAATAATTAAGTGATGCGCCACCTTACACCAATTCATTAGCTGTAGACTAATTAGATACCTCAACTGCACTGCTAGTCCAATAGTTGGTTCTCCACCCTCAGACAGGAGTGTGGTGCAGTTGTGCAATGGAAGACTTGTCTTAGTGAAAGATACTTTTCAAATTCTGAGGCAGGAAGAGTGATCCAGGACAAAAGAAAGAATAGTGTAGTAGTGTGCAAGAACAGTACTGATGTGTTTCTGCACTACTGAAGTACAATTTGATTTAGCAGGACACGACTAAGCAGTTTATATGTAATTTATGTGAAAATACTTAACATCCGTTTACCTTCTGATTCTGTTTCTTCCATGTGTTGCTGTAATTTACTGTCTACTGCATATAATGATAATTATAAAAATAATGGATTAATATGCAGCGAATGATTAAATTGTAGTAGGCTCTTTTATCATGTTACCAAAAATTATAAGACTTGAAACCAAAGTCCTAAAAACCACTTTACTGTGGAATATATCTTGTGCACACTTTGCAAGTCAGCTCATCATATCAATCTCTGCTATTGAACAATGTGTTAAGATTATAACCCCCGTTCTCTCATATTTGATTGTGCTAGTGGAAGGTGAATGTTTTATTGATTTCTTTATCGATTCATAGTAGTTATCAGTTTTTCTACTACTTCTGTTTCTGTATAATACTGTATTTTTTCTTTTTATTGCTAGGGTGCAGCATTGAGCTGAAAGTTGGAATTTCTGATTTACTGTGGTACTGAGGGAACAGAGCCAGTTCTTTGTAGTGTCTAGACATCTATCTGTATGTTGATCTGCTAGAGTTATGTGGGGGATGATTTGGGGTACAAAAATTCTTTCCGAAGTCAGTCTGAAAAGCAGATACTATCCATGATGGTTTGGACTTTTCAAACTCAACAACTATTTAGAAATCTTTGCTTTCTTTTAGCAGTTTTCCTTTACAAATACTTTAGTGACACCTTGCAAAATGCAAACTTGACCCTTTAACGCTTAAAAGGGTTGATATTGCTCCCATATATTTTTTCCCCACTGGCTGTTTGATGCTTGTTGTGTAATGACTGTAACTCTTCCGTACTAGGCTTTACTGTATGGGCAGTTGAAGCCCTCTCCCTTAAAATAAGCTTTACTTCCAGTGGATCTCCAAATGAAGTGAAAACTTAGAGTTTGATGTCTTCTTAGTGACTGACTTTTGTCCACTGATACATTTTTGTCCCACTAAACAGGCATGACATAATTCTATCTGTGGTATCAGGACATTGTAATTCTAGAACCACATTGTGGAAAAACTGGAGATGAGAAATGACCACTTCATTAAATATTTGTTGCATGCTACACCCATTCATGTTTCACTCTTGAAATTCAGTGTGAAGTTTTAATGAACTATTTGTGAGAAATTAATCATCTTCTAAAGGGTTCAGATGCAGGGTTTTCTATTTGAAGTAGCTACAGATACTCTGCTTCTCTGATTCTTTGAGTCATAGCACCCTGTTTTGACAAGGTGACCAGAGTTATTTTTAAACTGGGAATTGGAGTGACATTTTCAGTGACTGAAAATCGAACTAGGGTAGCATGTTCCCAGAATGTATGTTAGTAATGAAAAGTCAGTGGTTTCTTCCTGTCTAAGTATCGAGGTCATCAGCGGATATGTCCTAGCATGCCTTACAACTTTTAATTAATTCCAATTTTTTAGGCATTTAGGGCACAGTCTGTCTTGTTCTACACACATACAAACAGTTGTTGACTGGAATTCCTGAATGCTGCTGCAGTACAAATTCCAAAAAGGAAAAATGTTGCTAACCTTAGTTGTAGTCTTGTAAGATCAATGACACTATAACTTCTTCATGTAGGGAACTAGGAGTACCATTAGAATTTTTTAGTATTTAATTGTAAAGTTTCTGAAGTATTTAGTGCTAAGTGTTAAGTAGAAGATCGCTAGTGAAATCGTTGTGGAAGTCCCTACACTAGGTGTAATTTTAAAAAAACCCCACAATTTCCAGTCACATTTTTATTTTCCAAAATAAACTTAGGATAGGTGCTGCCCTTTTGACCTTTCATACCAAGATGGATAGGGCACCTTTCCAGCTATTTGGGCTAAAGGAAAAGCAGTTTTCTGTAATTTAGGAGTAAAATTTATCTGTTTTTTTAAAATTCATTACAAGTTCACTAAACAGATTTTTTGGCTCTAACTATATTCTGTGGTCAGGTGTCCTTTCTCTACAACATATCCAGGGAAAAAAATCAAATCCACTGAGAATAAAGACATGTTTATTCACTGAAGAAGCAGTCCAGTGTTTCCTCTACACAGGTATCCTGTAACAAACATTGATTTCACCTAGTACTTGGGCAATTTAAAAAAATGCTTCATGCTTTTAAATTTAATTACATTTCAAGATAACGTGATTTTAAAAAAACCCAAAGCAACCCCATGTACAATACTTAAATATATTTTCTACCAGGGAGTACATTTTAATATTGTCTACTAATGTTTGTTCTAATTTGCAATTTAGTTTTCAATGGCACAGAAATTATCATGCAAACAATAACTTCAACAAAACTGGCTTAAAAATTCTGCCTGTGTAGCTCCAAGGAAAGAGAAACTCATTTTCAAATGGCTTCCTGCTGCCTGGGATGCATAGTCATGGTTTTAAAAAAAAAGTTCAGAATGTCTTTGGTATTTTTCCACTTCCTTGCAAGACTGTGTTGCCTGCTACTGACAGATTGCATGGTCCTAATGGATCATTACTTTCTAAACAGAATTTCCCACTGATATAAATGGAGAACTCCATTTAAATTCACAGTACATATGGCCCAAGCTTTCTTTGTATTCTGCAATTAATGCTTCAATAAATAGTTTAATAAATGTTTAAAGGCATTAATACAAGCAGCTTGTGTTGCTTAGAGGAAATCATAAAATGTGCAGAAGCTGCTTTAGCTCATGAAACTGAAGTAAAATGGTCTTCAGAAGATTGTCTCTGACCTACCAGGCACAAAAGTACATAGAAATCAGGCCAGGTAGGAATGGAGAAACATGGTTAGATGGGGAAAGCAGAACTGGTGCCTGCAAATGTAATGGAGAACATGATTTTTTTTTCCCCATTTTTTTCTGTATCCAAACTACAAGATACAGTTTCCTTCAAGTGTTGTTTTTGCATCTGCTACTCCTTCAGAATTTGTTCCAAAGTCCATCAATGGACCCCTATACAAAAAGTATGCTAAATCATTCAAACTGAAGACACGGATAGGAAAGAGGCAATGACATTCAGCGTGGTTTGCGTCTTTGATTGACCCTCACTGGGTTTATGCTTGTTCAAGTGCTGGATGCATAGCCAAGAGTTGAAAAAGTAAGTTCTCAGTACCAGATCTCTAGAGCTCTATGCACACAGAAATGTTTAGGAGTGTTGGTCTAGACTCAGTGAATAGGTATTTCAGGGGGAATGTGTGGACGATGTAGTAGACAGAATCCACATGAATTTTTAAGGCATGATGGAATTCAGCTATGGTCAGTCTGTCAGCTGAAGTATATGTCAAGCAGAGGCACTGGAGACAAATTCTCCAAGATGCTGAGAATCTGGCAAATCTACTGACCTTTAGAACATGCAGCTTGCCTTAAAAACTCACAGGTTTCTGCTCCGGAACCCGCTGTTCTTTCAACATTTGATGAAGGGGCGGAGGTTAAGGAAAAAGAAAGCATAATTTAAAACCAGTGCAAGTTGTGATTAAGAATTGTTTAAAAATGCAACAACTGCATTTCACAACTGCCTGCTAGAAGCATGGCCAGTATGTAACTTGACAGTGTTCTATGTTTTTCTTCTAAATAATGGCTGATTCCATGGATCAGTTGTCGCAGCAAAGTTCTGAGGAAGCCTCTGGTCTTGCTGCACGCTTTCAGTTACCTGAGCATGTGAAGGACACAGTCTTGTGGGTGACTCTGAACATTTATTTAAGTTTAGGTGAGATGAAGGGAAAAACATTACTGACAGGCAGGTATTTGGTTTTTGTTTTCCTGTGCACTTAAAATAGAATTTAAAATGAACATGGACATTTTTCTTTCCACTGAGGACAACTTTGGATCCAGAAAGAATCAACTTCAATCACCAAAAAAGATATCAAATACAATTTGTATTGGAAATAGTGAGGCAATTAGCAACTTCTCCAGTATTTAAGAGTTAAAATATTTCATTAGGTCTTGCTAATTATTTTTTATGAAGGCATTTTCCCGAAGCCGACACTTTTTAAACCTGGTAGCATTAAGAAAACAGTTCTTAAAGGATTTCTTGTTCCAGATTTGTGGCTTTGAAGTACCTGTGATTCATGTAAACAGTTGGAATTGCCAATTCTTTATTATGATAAAGACTGCAGACTTGGCTTTTCATATCTGAAATTTGTGCTTTCATGTTCTCCTCAGTCTTGCAGACTTGAGGCTTTTGGAAGGTATGCTCCACCTTCCATATGGAAGCACAGGAACTCAATCCAGCTCTTTTAAGGCAGGAAATCCAATGATACCAATGCAAACTGCTATGTGGTGCTGCTGAGGACTGGGTCTGCAGCAAGATGGATGAAAATTTACAGCAAAGACAATACGTTTGCTTTCTACAATGTTAATACAAGTCATCATTTCTGCTCTTCAGAATATAGTGAAGGAAGGAAATATGAGAAGGAAACAGGAAACTATAAACATAAGAGATTCTGAATTGCACTGATATGAAGTGATGTTCCACATTGTGGTGATTTAATGGCCTTTTGGAAGATAATAGCTAATACTGACAGCAGTGGCAGCTCTAACATTGATTTTTGTTGTTGCAGTAGCCTGCCCTGAATAACAGACTGAAGTACCGTGCTGCTGAGAAGTCAGATAGGTTATTCAGTTAAACAAAAGCAAGAGCCAAGCTGTTCAGGAGGGGAGTGCAGTTGTGTAGTCTCTCGAGCATCTCAGCACAGTATGATTAGATAGTTCCATTTTCACAGGACACAAACTCTAACAGCATTGCATCAATGTTGTCTCTGCTGTTTACAACAGCCTTTCCTCCTTTGATTTTCCATCAGTTATCAACAAAACCATAATTTTGGTGTCTTTTTCTAGCAAGTGTATTTTGTGATGAGCACATCAATGCTACTGATGCATAGTGTTTACATCCATTCACCTAAGCTTCTTCTGTATACTCATTTTATAGGTTCAGTATATGCAGAGTAGAAAAGTCCTGTAGCAGTTAAGGAGCAAAATTAAATTACTACAGACCATGTGGGATCAGAGTCAAATTCTGTTTAATTCAGATGCACTAAAAGCACTGAGTTTACTGACTTCTGTATTATGTAGTGGTATGTGATGGGTTAAGTTTTCATACTTTTGCTAGAAAATACTGTCAAGGAAAGAATGTTTTAGTTCAGCTGACACATTTTGGTAAACACTCTCTGTAGCCTCTCAGTCAGAGGTCTGGGGCTCCTCCTTGAATGACTAAGGATTCTTACACAGTTTCTTGGGAAAAATCTTTCAGCAGTAACTTCTTGTCCTCCCACTTCCAAAGAACATTTCAAAAAACTTTGAACCACTTAATACTCAGCTTGTCTACTGACTAGAATGATGTAGGTTTGCAGACATTCCACTGACATAACAAAGAAGAAGAGAAAATAGTTTATGTATTTTCTCTTTGTGCTTTGTCTTTTAATTTGTACTGAGTTGTTTGGTGTGTTGTCTGATGTTGTACAATAAGAGAGAACCACTACTACTCTCAGTAATACTAGCAAGTACAGTTCTAGCAGTGGTAACCAGGTATTTGCTAACAGTAAGCACTGGCATTTCTTTCTTCTAGACTAACTGAAGAACTCTGATTAAAGTGATCACTCTTGTAGCTGGAATTGCCCAGTAGGAAAGGAAAACTTTGTGCTTGCTTGAATTCTTAATTTTTACTCAGTCAGTAGGCAACTTAATATGCATTGGGTATTCAGAAAGGACATTGGTCTGAAGGAAGCCAAGGAGGTCATATAGTCTAAGCCCTCAAAGCCAGGCACAGTGACAATAGGGGTGTTCTAAGCAGGCAACTGTGTGGATAAGGCTGTGGTAGGTAGAAAACCTGATGGCTGGCATACAACTTGGAATACTTTGGATTAAAATCTACTCTTCAGTTCTGGAATGAAATAATGGGAATTCCAGGACTGCAGATGGGAGTAGAGCTTGATATTTTATGGTTTAATTTCCTTCCTTCCCACTTCTCAACAGCATAGGATTAAATAAGCAAAATCCAGCAATTTTCCTTGAGTTATTTTCACAGGAGTAATTACTAATATGGGAAACTTTCCACTTTGCGTTACCCAGCTCTGACTCAGTCTAAAGTTAGTTTTGGAATCCCTAAGCAATCCTAAAACCAAATGAAGATAGGAGGAGCAGGAGCTTCTCTCTTCTGGAAATTCAGACCTGCGATGTCTTAAGTTGGGCACCCCGTAACTGAAGTCACTTGAATCAATGCGTCACTTTTAATAGCTACTAGTTTTATTTTGTTTGCCAGCATGATGGTACAACATGGGCAACAACTGGTATTTCTGCTTTCCTAGTGAAATACCTGTGCCTTCGGATAAGAATGTATTACAGCTACCTGGTGATTGTTATCATTAAGTGTTGTCACTTCTGTTCCACTTTCATTAAATTGCCTTATTACTACTGTTAGTTACAGTAGATTTATTAGCTCTTTGAACATAGCTGTTGATTATCTTCTTAACTTTTCTACCTTATTCTCTGTCTGTATAGTAGACAATATATAGGAGACAACACACCTGCAAATGTTTCCTCAGCGATGGTGAAAATTTAAATTCCACTGAATCATAATTCCTTTTCAGTTAGTTAAAAAATGAGCTAGGTGGTAAATGCACTCTCCCTTTAGTCACATTAAAAATTAGGAAAAAGAGAATGATACTTAAAAATCATGAAGTAACAAGCTTGATATCATCTATGTTTAAAGGCAGAGAATCACTAACATTGTGAAGAAAAAAGTATGAAGCACTTTGGGAACATCGTTCCAGCTGTGGGCTCTAGACAACGCGCTTCAGACAATGGGACTTTTTGTTTCCTCTGTTAGCATCCTATGTGCGTTCCCTGTATCTTACTTCATGAATGCTTACACCATGAGTACACAGTTCCTGGAGTACACACACACACAAATATAAATATAGAGGGTATACAGCTGTACCTACATGAAACGCTATATTTATCTAGTCTTCAACAATTCTATTATCTGGCCCAACGATACATAAAAATGAGTTACATCTTTTCCCTTTACCTTGTGCTTTCTGATTGTCTGGCATGTTTTTTTAGAATTACATTCAGTGTCTTGCTGTTTAGCTTCATCCAGGATTGTTGTCTCTGTAATGTCAGTGTTTTCACTGGCAGTACTCCAGCTAAACATCAGCAATCCTTAACACGGCTGGCTACGTGCAGCAGCTTTAATTCAAGCAGAAAAAGTGGTATTGGCTTTTAGGTGCTGAAAACCTTGTTTACTGTGTAATTCTTAGCAAACCACACAGTAGTCAATTTATTGCACAACACTCCATACCACAATTATCCTGCAGTAAAATAATACGCAAAAGTCTTGAATGATATGTGACTTGCAACATTTGCAGCAGCGGTAGGACTAGTTACAAACAAGTTGCTTGTAAACCTTGAGCATCTCAAATTGTATCTCTTTTTTTGAGGGGTTGGGGGGGTTTTTGTTTTTGGTTTTTTTTTCCCACAGTTCTAGTATTTCTGCAGGTGTAACTGCAACAATTGCTTGTTTTTCAAAGTTCTTCACTCTCCACCACCTTTTGGGCTGGGGATGAAAACAGCATAGGACTTTCCGTTGTTGGGAAGGCATTAAAGCTGTCAAGTCCTTGACCAGTAAGGTTTGCATACCAGCTGCCAGCAGGTCGGAGCTTTATTGGTTGTGGAATTTGACGGTGCCACTGAGCTGAAGCAACAGAAACAGAATAGGCTGTGTGAACCTCTAGTTAAGTTAGCAATGAAACCGCAGAAGTCAATGCACACAACTGAAACATTGGTTCCAACACCCCTGAAGAGAGCACAAGTATTATTGCTCCCTGGCTTAGGCTATGTGCCTTCAAACAGCAAATATTTTATGTAGTTCATATGTTGAGTGTTTTTACTGATGTCTGCAGATGGAAGTCCATCTCTGTTCTGTTCAATGGCAACAATTGCATGGATTACACAAGTCCAGACTTTAATAATTTAATCTTTGGAGCCTTCTCCAAAGCTCCTGAAATCAAAACCAAAACCATATCACACCAAGAAGAGAGATGAACAGGCTGGGCGTGGCCCTGATTTTGTGTTACTCCAGCTTCTGTGGGACTTTCTGATTTTTCTTTTTTGTGGTATTTGATTTTAGAGTAAGAATTCAGGGATTTTTTTAAAAGTAGAGATTACAGTTTTTATTTCCATCTATTTACAGCTAGTAACACTTTTCCTACATTTTTTAAAAGATACTGAAAGAAACGTAATCCAAACCCACACACTGACTAATTTAAATGTAACACTCAGCATGTTCCCACATCAAAAAATACCGTTACAATTTTGTAAGAATATTTAGCTGATGTATTATACTTAACAGTTATCCTTCTTAAAACACTTCAGAAAGGGGAAATTGATACTATCAATTATTAATTGGTATTTATCCGTACAAATACAAATGCTCCAACCCCATCCATTCAAAATAGCACAAATAAAAATGATTTCTGGCACTCCGGTTGCCTTACATGACTCTTGTCTATATCCCCCACATGGCAGCAGAAATCTGACAGAGATGTACTGGTGACTTGTGGTTATCATAGAGTCATTAAGGATTGGAAGGGACCTCGAAAGATCATCTAGTCTGATCCCCCTGCCACAGCAGGATCACCTAGACCAAGTC
>JAOXOE010000632.1:5140809-5152974 GCA_028565055.1 Phoeniculus purpureus | reverse complement strand
TCCTCCTGACACCCACCCCTCAAATATTTGTAAACATTTATAAGGTCACCCCTCAGTCTCCTCTTCTCCAAGCTAAACAGACCCAGCTCCCTCAGCCTCTCCTCATAAGGGAGGTGTTCCACCTCCTTTATCATCTTCGTTGCCCTACACTGGACTCTCTCCAGCAGCTCCCCATCCCTCTTGAACTGAGGGGCCCAGAACTGGACACAATACTCCAGATGTGGTCTCACCAGGGCACAGTAGAGGGGGAGAAGAACCTCTCGATCTGCTAACCACCCTCCTTCCGGTCCCCCCCAGAATGCTGTTGGCCCTCTTGGCCACAAGGGCACATTACTGGCTCATAGTCATCCTGCTGTCCACTAGGACCCCCAGGTCCCTTTCTCCTACGCTGTTCTTCAAGAGGTCAGTCCCTAACCTATACTGATACCTGGGGCTGTTCTTGCCCAGATGCAAGACTCTACACTTACCCTTGTTTTACTTACACTTAGTATACTTACACTTATCCCAGATATTTAAGTGTGGGGTTTTTTTAAAACGAGATATACAAGGTTGGAAATATGGGGGTTTTTTCTTTCAGGATATGGCTATAATCTTATAGATTGTGGAATATGTTTTCTGTTTTATTATGCTGCTGAAGTGATCAAAGTCTTATCTTGCTCTGGATAAATTGTCTTAACTGTTACATCTTACACAGTTACAGACTAATTACATGATGTGTCCTAGTTTTTGAACTGGGCTGGGGCCTTCCAACTTCTAGACTAACATATTAGATGCAGACTAGCCTCCAAACTGCCATGAGGCATCATACGTGCTCCACAGCACAAGGGCCCTACTTTCTTCTGAGCTATTTGATGTTCCATCTCAGGTCATGGCTGTAGCATAGGCACATGTAGAAAAGAAAAGAGTTAAGACTTAATTTGAATACGTTTGTTCCATACTTATATGTCTAGGGTATTTGAAAGTAGAGAACTCTGTGCAAAACACCTCCTTGTTTTTGATTTTTACCTGCCTCTAAAGTGGTGCAGGAGAGCTAATTTGTCCATTTAAGGTGATCATTATACCTCCTCCTGGTGGCCATGTTAAGCTGTGGCCATGCTATGACACTAATTTCTAATCCATTAGTAGCAATTTACAGACTGAGAACAAGGTGAGAGCTGAGACCTATCAAAGAAAATAAATTTTGGTTGGTTTTACGTCCTACGCAGTACGTACCGTATATATCGAGTCGAGCCGTACAAGAGACAATACCGGCTTCATTTTTTGCAGACAAGGTGTACCAGCCAGCATCAGCTTTCCTGGCAGGTTGAATGAGGAGGCAGACATAGCCTGTTGTATCTTGATGCATGCTGGGCAAAAGAAGTGGTTCAGAATTAGCATTTCTCCAGGGCATGTCAGCTCTGCTGAGATTTTACAGTATGTACATTACATATGAAACAGGTAAGTTGTAACTTCAGTTCTCAAAGAGGTGGCAGTCCAAGATACTCATACTCAATAGATTTGCTTTCAGTGTGGCCACAAACAATGAGTAGCTGCAATTTGTTCTTGCCCCTCTCAGCTGATCAAAGCCGTGCTGTGACAATGTGAGGGGAATTGTTGCTTTGTATGTGTTAACATTGGAATTGCTTATCAAATCCCAATGAACGAAGCCTGTGCAAAGCTACCGCCGTGTCATACTGTATTTTTTCCAGTCCAGAAGCTGGAAGAATAATGACAAAATCCCAAGAACAGTTGTATAAAGTTGTAGTGTTTTTCACAACAGTAAACAGAGCCTGTTGGAAGCTTTTCTGTGGCACCCTTTTCCATGAAAAAATGTCTGAGTGGCAAAATTCTAATTATTTGTTTGGCCAACATGCTAAAAGAAGCCTCCTTCATTATTCCCTCCTCTCCCTTTGCTCTTCAATGAACCAAGACTTTCTGGCTGCAAATTCTAGGAAATACTATTCAATTATATAGCAGAGAACTGGGGCTTCTCTGCTCTCTAGGCTGTGACTGGTCCTTTTTATCAGTGTAGGTGTTTCCCTCATTATAAAGGAAAGATGAGAGATGACCACATCAAAATACTAGAAGTTGAGATTCTATTTCCTTGTCAGCTGAAAGGAGACATCAAACCACAGACTTTCAGATCAAGAGAACATTTTGGGCTTCCAGTGGCTCTAATAAAAAAAAGGAACATTCACCCTTTGGTCTCTGCTAAACATAATTACCCTTTTGCTGGGAGTGCAGTAGTATAGCAGCTCATGCATGTCCATAGCCTGATACAAAGAAAGCTCTCAGCCTCAGGCAGGAATACTTAGATAAGATAGGGACAAGCAAGGAGCATGCTGCCCATTGCAGGATGTGGACATGCTGGAGCGTGTGCAGAGGACGGCCACGAGGGTGATCAGTGGGCTGGAGCACCTCTCCTCTGAGGACAGACTGAGAGAGTTGGGGCTGTTCAGTCTGGAAAAGAGGAGGCTCCGAGGTGACCTTCTTTGGCTTTCCAGTATCTGAGAGGGACCTACAAACAAGCTGGTGAGGGACTTTTTAGGATATAAGGTAGCGACAGGACTAGGGGGAATGGAACAAAGCTGGAGCTGGGTAGATTTAGACTGGATGTGAGGAGGAAGTTCTTGACCGTGAGAGTGGTGAGAGCCTGGAATGGGTTGCCCAGGGAGGTGGTTTGGACCCCATCCCTGAAGGTGTTTAAGGCCAGGCTGGATGAGGCTCTGACCAGCCTGATCTACGGTGGGGTGTCCCTGCCCATGGCAGGGGGTTGGAACTGGATGATCCTGTGGTCCCTTCCAGTCCTGACTGATTCTATGATTCTATAGTGACTTACGGTAGAGAAGGTCCTTTCATCTTAAAGCCTGTGTTGCAGGCGCTTAGAACTTCTAGAAATCAATATGGCTGTGTTCTGTGTGACTTGGTCTAGGTGATGCTGCTGTGGCAGGGGGATTGGACTAGATGGTCTTTCGAGGTCCCTTCCAGTCCCTAATGATTCTATGATTCTATGATTCTATCATTCTACTTTGCTGAGCTGAAGCTAAAACCTGTTTTCTAAGCTTCTCTGAAACATTAACATTAACTGCAGTGCTTGCATATGTATAAGCATAATCCCTATGAAAGTACCAGGGCCCGAAATAAATCCCTGAGTAAACTGCCTGGAGGCAGAGGATTAAAGACTACTAAAGGCAGGTGGGCTTTGTGAGAGAGACAGCAGTCTCTGAGTGAGGATAGAGAGAACTTACCCTCAAGACAGGTGTACCAGCACCACAAGTGCTGCTGTGGGGCCAGTGTTCTTTACAGATTGAGGAGGGTGCTAAAATGCATTATCAAACTGAATTATAGTGTTTTGGACAAGAAGGGTATATATGCTGTGTCAGGCCTGGAGCCTGAGAGGTCTGTCACTACTCTCTGAAGGAATGGCATATTCTGATCTGTACCTTTATTCCAAACCAAGGAAATGGCTACTGTTCACCTCACAGTGAAGTCAGCTTTGTAAAAGTCTATGTAAAAGTCTATGTGGGTGAAAGTTATTTTTGAAGAACACCACCTGTACATACATCACATGGGTTTATGTGGAAACAATTGGTCCAGCCATGAGAAACTCCAAGCATGAGTACACTGGAACAGTACCTCATCCTCTCTCTATTTGATGGGATGGTCTCATTGTCCTTCTTCCAGTAAAATATGGGAGGTGGCATTCCCACAACTCTGCACTCTAATCTGATGGGGTACCCTTCAGGAACTCCGCAGTTCTGAAGCTTCTCTAAAAACGTGGGGGCTTTTTTTACTTCCTTTGCTGGAGAAAGAAAATTATTGAACAACAAATATTTACTCTTCATATCACTTAGAACAGTATGGAAGAACATGACCAAAAATTATTCTCATGGTATCAAAATTTGTTGTGAATTTTTAATGGGATATTGGAAATACTATGAAAAGCATTATCCCCTCTGTAAGGGAACATAAGGAAAATAATAGGCAGAAGGGATGTTCATAAAAGAATGTAAGCACATCTAATAGGCATAAATGTACTGCCAGGTGTGTGAATTCCATATCTCACATCTTGTAAGGTTTTATTAAAGAACAGTGTTCAGATTTGTATTTTTTATTTAAAAACCTAGTTAATAAAATTTGGACTGAAATCTAGGAGACCTCAACATATGATACGAATTTAAACACTAAGCATTTGCTGGGGAGGAATGTCATTTGCCAAGAAAAAAGGTGACACGATGATGAGACAGAATTCATACATCCTTCTGTTAATAACAGGAGTGCAACTATCGACTGAGCACAGGTCCATTCCCCTCCATCAGATGAGATTTATAGCTGTTGAACTCTCCTACTGTCAGTGGTTTAACTATTTATTTATACTTGTCTGTGGGGAAACTGAGAGGGAAGAAGTGCCTTACACATAACTTAATCATTGTGACTAGTTTTCAGTGATTCTTACCTACAACAGTGAGCTCCAGACTAAACGAATTTTGTCCTGTTTTATTAGTGGCAAGGCAAGTGTAAGTTCCAGCATCATTTTGTGAGAGAGGATCAATAAGCAGAGAGTGAACTCCAGTCTCTCTGACCAGCATCTTGTGGGTGCCATCTGGTAGCACAGGTTTGCCGTTTAGAAGCCACGTCAGCTCTGGAGTTGGTAACCCGCTCACCTAACAGACAGGGAAACAGCTAGAGACACATGTCTCACTGACAAACAATTTTAGTAAATTTATAGGGACACCTTTTTACAGACACCATATGAATGATGCCAGAATATAATAGTCATAGTAATAATAATAATATCATTATAATATTGCATAATATTATTTATTCTTTTCATTACTATTTCTCAGCTTTTATTTTTAGTTCCAAAAGGGAGGAAAACAGAAAATAAACAGGCAACAAAATCCCAAGAGAAACAAATACACAAAATGCCTTCATTGTTCTTGGTCAGAAATGAAGAAACTTGGTGGTGTATCAGAATCACAAGGGACTCATAGTAATCTGCTAGTTGGTTTTCTTTTAGTACTGACTATAAACAAAAACTGCATCTAACCCACAATAGAGTTTAATATAGATTTAAAAAGTTATATACATTTTATTTTGCCTATCATAAAATTCGATGAATGGTATTTGTAGTTGTTAAACTTACATGCTTTGGAACACTATAGATGAAATATTTGTAAGAAATATTAGTCCATATTATAGTCTTAAAGATCTTTCCAATGGATAGAAGTACTTACTCCTGTCTAAAATACCAACTTACAAACAATATTCTAAAAAAAACAGAGAGAGACAGGGAAGTGGAACTTGCATGAACCAGGACTGCTGTCTTCCAGGTTTCTGTAATACCAGATATACTTTAAGGCCTTACAAGATCTGCTGGGACAGCAGAGCTAAGAATAACCAAATTATTTGGCATGCACCCTAGTAAACTACATCATAAATTAAGTACTAATGAATCTTGTTCATCTTTAGGACATTAACTTTGGCTTCAGAGGTTCTACCTCTTCAGGGTAGGAGATGTTTTGGAGCATGGAAGAGGTCAGTGTCAGCACTACAACCATTGCTGTGCTGCTGGGACATCAAGGCATTACGAAAATATGTTGGAGCAGACAAGTTTCTTAAAGCTGTTCAGTAACAGGGTGTTCACTGTGCGTCCTCTAATCTCTAATGACTCTCTCATGTGGGGATTTGAATCTGTAAATGGGGATGTTCCTCCATCTGTGTGTGCTGGGGAAGCATAAAATGAACTGGGCTCTGTTCCCTCATTTCAGGGAGTATTAATCATTGGTAATTCAGTCCAATACAGTGGGAACAATGGTTTGAACAGAATATAAGATGCTGAATCCTCTCTTTCTTGTGGTTTTGTGCTATTTTGGATTATGTTCCAGAATCTGGTAATGGAGCAGAAGGATCTGTCATTTCATCATGAAGTTCTGACTGGTAAAGTGTTCAGTGAACATATCTAGTAATTAAAACAACCTTATAAGTGAGCCTTCTGTTTCTGGGGTTTTGTTTTCTATGTTCTTCGTACCATGTAGCATGTGTTGGCAAGAAATCCCTGAATCAGCTTAACACACAATGACAGTAAGAAATGATTTTTTTTTTTAAATGAAGTATAAATTCTTCAGGAGAAAATGTTCCCACATGCACTAAAAAGCATGAAACCACCCAGCAATGCGTATACAGAAATGGGGAAAGTGAAAAAAGAACAGAGGAAACAGTTGGTACCTTACAATCCAACCTACAAAGACGCCCTTCATGTGCTACCATGTCACCTGGAGCTTGTAGAAAGTATGGCCTGAAAAAGCGTTCTTGAACTGCCTCTTTGTCTCCTTCTGGCAGCCAGGGTCGTGTTCTGCAACACAAAAATTGCATGGACATGTTTGGAAGTCAAACAGTTTCTTCCTAATGCTTAAAAAAAAGAAATAAATTTTGGAATAGGATGAAGGGATAGCTTGAGTTAAATAAAAGGGCAGAAGGAAATGGACTGATTGTTATTTAGCACTTGCATATTTTCCATTTAGGAAGATTTATTATTAAATAAAAATACTCTTAACGTATAGTATCATTGGATTCCTGAGCTGTTCTTTGCTATTTTTGCTTTTTTTTCCTGAGTTTTGTCTCGCTAATCCATCCCTTGCCTTTAACTCCACCACAATGAGAAAATCAAAGAGTACTTTACACTTAAACTTCCCTGTATTTGAAGACAACCTTCAAAACCATTATGTTCTAGAAATGACCTGTTGGGAGGGAACTGCTGCTGCTACTTTCACTTCCTGGTTTAGAACTGAAGTATAGAGTTCATTGAAGTACAGAGCTAGTTATTTTGAATGCCTTCAGTAACAAGCAGAGAGGCTCTAAAGGACTCTTTCCTTTTACCTGTGAGGCTGTGAGGCTGATATTCGGCCCCGAACGGGGATACTCTGAACCATTAAGTGGCCTGAACAACTGATTCGCCCCTGCAAATCACAATGAAAACAGAATTAATAGTTGGCCAATAGCTCATTTTATTTTAAAGTATAAATATTTAACATTTACAGTGCTTTAGGACTTACTTTCATAAAATAAGTGATCTACAGTGCAAACATTACTTTTACTTCCTCTCACTCTATTCTTTCTGTCTGAAATATCATCTCTGTCTCTATCACTGCATCTCAGAAGGTATCTATCAGGAACAGAGGGTGGGTAGAAGATAGTGCAGGAGTTCATACGAAAAAATGCGAATTAATGGTTGTAACTGGGATGTATAAGAATAGGGGAGCAGTTTTATCATTCTTCATTGCAGGGTTTTGTCTCATATCCTCTGAAGCATCTGATTTTTGATCCAGTCCCACTTGATGTCAGACTAGGTAGCCTAATCTGTGTTCCTAGTAAGATACACTGGAAAAAGATACATACTGCTACAAATATTTTTGTAGAGGAAATTAAACCACCTTACTTGTGGGTTTGCAGCCATAATCGTATAGTTGCCATCATCATCATTAGTTGAAGCGTCAATATGTAAAGAACACGTTCCATCTTCTTCTCTGTTCATTTTGAAATGGGTGTTTTTCTTTGAGATCTGCTTGCCGTCCTTGAACCAGTACACCTGCAGCGATCAGACCCCCCCACCCCGCAGTGACTTAATACCTGCTCCATAGTGGAATAGTGACTAAAAAAAATGTAGATAAGAACACAAGTTGGGCAAGTGCAAGTAAAGATCTGAGAGTATTATAAAATTTGCAGACCAGTGCTAAGGTGAAGTAGTGTGATTCCAGGTTGAACTTAGAGCTGTGTATCTCCTTCACTTAGCTAAGCTGGTCAGGTTCTCTTTTCTTTTCTCTTTTCTTTGTTACAGATACATGACTGGTTATCTCAGGCCAGTTCTCATCTTGTTTTGAAGTCAAGTTTTGGAGGTTTATGAAATTTTGTTTCTCCTAGAGTCAGGTGGTTGTGAGGCAGTTTGTACATTACATCAATGCTAGATACATGCTCAGAAGCTTTAGAAAGCAGGAGGATAATTTGTTTTACAGCTCTCTCCACAGAGCGGTGTTTTCAGGAGTGAGACTTTCCAAAGAGATGTGCAGAAAATAGCAGGTAGGTGATTTTTATTCCTTTACTGCTAACAGTGACAATGACCTACCTTGGGAACAGGGATTCCGACTATTTTGCAAGTGAATGTAATAGGAGATCCTTCCATTACCCGAAAATGTTTGAGTCTCTTATCAAATATTGGAGCTATGTATTTGCCAGTAGGGATTTCCTCGTGCTGGACTTCATCATCTGATTCATCCACAGGGGTACGTTCAAGGCGAAATTCTATTTCATTCATCAGCCGCTGCTCAAAACTTGAAATCCTGTATTCCTGCAGAGGGAGAGAGCCATCATGGTCCTGAACTAGAGTTGTGTGCTGTCGTATTCACAGTCATTGAGCTTTTATACTAATTCTAAAGTGAGGGAAATAAAAAAGCCAGTGGAAACCTGAATATAGTGAAAAAATCTAGATCTGATCTGCAGACAAAGATTGAGATTGCACCTCAAGTTTGCAGAACGGATTTTTCAAAAATTAAAAGATGTAATAATTGCTCTAATTTTCTTGCACACACACACACACACACACACACACGATCATTAAAGTATACACCAAATTCCTGAAGATTTTGTGTTCAAATATTAGAAATGAATACTGCTTTGTATTTCAATACAGAAATAGGGAAAACTACACCTACTAAAAGAGAAAGCTAAGAAGAAAGTGAAATATTCTTGGAGTAATTTTCCTGCAGGTTAAAACTTGAACATAGTTCTAGGCAGTGTAGCTAGGAAAGCAAAATCTGTCACATTTAAATCCTTGGAAAATTAAACAGATGATGCAAGGAAACCAGTATGGTCTTACATAAACCACCATTTCTACGTAGTTTGATGTGATTATAAGCCTCCTCCTAAACCCTTGGAGTCAGTTAGAAACCTCTTGTTGCTTAGTTGTTTTGCATGAGCTTGTCTCTTGCCAAGAATAAGAGGTATTTGTCCAAATGTCTCTTGCTATGACATGTGAAGGTTCAGACAAGCAGCTTTGCTTTTTTGGGACCAATCCTGGGTACAGTGGAGCACTTCACATAAAGCTCAGTGGTCTTTTATGATGGCAGATGCTGCCTGGCTACACTGGTGCAAACCCTGAGAGGATCCTGTGAGAAGATCTGGCCTAAGCCATTCTAAACTGTCTTGGGGGGAAGTTTGTATCACCATATGCAGACCTGTAGCAGAAATCAAATCAGTTCACTCAGACCTTGATTTATACAGTTTGTAAGTCCAGAGCTTGCATTCCTACTTCTGTTGAAGGGCAGCAAGCTTGGCTCTTCAGAATTCCATTGACATTTGGAATCTGTCAGATAGTGCCATTGTGATGGGGTTTGTTGCTTGTTATGGGAAGGAAATGTGTGGCTTAGAAGGTAAATACTCAGGCAATCCTCATTTTGTGCTATTCTCATTCTGTAAGTAGTTTTAGAAACTGGTGAAGAATAAATAATGATGTAGCCTGTCCTTACATATTTTGCATTTGCTATAACAAAACAAGGCTGAGAAAAATGCATCTTGTCTGAAAACTTACAGAAAGTTACAGAACAAGCAAAGATCTCTAGTTCCTGCTGCTTGCATCCCTGATCCTTTAGCCATTCTCTCATACTGCTGGTTATGCTTTTGACCACAAGTTCCCAAACAATGAGGAACAAAGATGGAGAGGCAGCTCAAAATTTTAGCTTACCAAGTCTTCTGATTGTCTCAGGAGACCAAGGATTCAGAAGTGACAAAAGGTTGAGAGGTTACAGGGAAGTTTTGAGGAGACAGGGGTCTGTGAGACTTGAGGGTGAGAGGAGGAAAATGTGTCAGCCACAAAGTACAAACAATAGGAAATTGCTATGGTAGAATCCACTCCCTGGTAATGTCTGATTTGGTACTTTACTGGTAGATGTTGTGAATCGGTCTCTTAATCTAAAATTGGTTTTGGAGGGTTTGGTTGTAAGATCAGCTCTAGAGAAGATCAGCTATAGTAGTAAAAGGCAGACACTTCAGAGTAGGAGGAAAGGACTTTACTGAATTAACTTTACTGGAAGCTGAGTCTTCTGCACAGCTCTGGAGCACTGCTAGTGGCTGGTGACAACGAGGTTTACAGGAGGGCTCACGGGGGGATTAGATTGCTGGGTCCCCCCTTTCAAGATCCCTTCCTTACTTTCAACACTCTTTAAACACAGGGACACTGCTCTCTAATACTTTCTTCAAATGTACTGCGGCGGGTATAGCTTAGCCATGCAGGAGTTTGGAAAGTGTGAAGGTCTGTGCAAGTGTGTGACACATGCGCCAAAGAGTAGGAGCCACTAGATGGTACCATCCACTTGCTTAGTTGGCTTTGCTCTTTGGCTGCCCAACAGCTGGGAATCAGCAAACAGCCTTATAAAGTTGCATCTTGTGCTTTTTTTCATTTCACACAGCATGTCTCAACAAATTGCTTTAATAGATCAAATTCTAATCTCAGTTAAGCCAGTGTGAACCCAGGGATTTGCTGACTAACCAAAGCTATCGTTTTCTATATAGTTTGTTACAGTGTCCCAAGGGAACGTTAAACAATCAATCTCTTACCCTTGGTACTGAGAAAAGACCCCTGTGATTTTAGGAAGGAAGAATCAAGCTAAAATCAGAGAGTGAGGACTATGTTCTGAGAAGCAGCCATGACACCAAAAATGTACTGCCATAAATTATGGCATTCAAGCCTAACTACGTTGTTGAAATGTACTGAAGCACATATTTGGAGTTTGTTTTCCTTCCACTTATTAGAGAGCTTTCAATAGTTGTTTAGGTAGTTCTTGTTGTTTAGGTAGTTCTTGGCAGCAGAGAGCAAAATCTGTGGCCAAAGAATTGACATACTGAGAAAGGATTACCTCAGTGTCTGGATTTGCCAGTAGGACCTGAGGACACTACGTATAATTCTAAGAATGAAATTGTTTTCAGGGATTTCACATCCTGGGTGGCTTTTGGGAAAGTGGAGGCTAATTAAGGATTAATTAAGGTAGCCATAATCTCTTTTCTCTACTTCTCTTTTCATCTTCTAATGATTTGTCACAACAATAAAGGTCAGGGCAGCACAGCAGGTATGGTACAGAGAATCTCATTTCTGCCTGCTTTCACATGTTATTGTTCATTGTGTAATGAGCCTCCCCAAAATTTTGTCATTATTCCTGCATATTGGTTATTGTATATCTGCTTGCAGAAGAAAATATGATAGAGGAAGGAGTTAATTTCATGGGGACACTCTGAAGTTAATAACACACAGGTTTCCTCTCGGACTGTATATGCACCTGGAGAAAAAGGCATAAAATGAAAGTAGCAGTTTGTCTGAACAAGTATATATTGCTGCACTGTCAGTTACTGGTGGCTGGGTCTGTGCGCTTGGCACCCACAAGGGTCACTGTGTTTCCATGCAAATGCAACAGCCTCTGGCCTGGAGCTGTGCAGGCTGACTGCCTTTGTTTGAAATGGTCATTTTAAGGAGTTAGGTTCAAAACCAGATTTTAAATTGGAAAATATTGAAATTAAGGTTCCTACAGCCTGCAAGTGTTGCCTGTGTCTCATATTTCAGTCTTTGTGTTGTTTCATGTGCATTTACAAATGAACCAAGAAGACAAAGTTAACGTCAATGTGCACAGACTGAAGGCTTTATGCTCAGCTTCTTCTGAAGGAGAGGAATCTCTGAAATGAGTAGAGATACACAGTTCTATAAAGAACATAATCTTGAAGAGTTTTGCTTGTTTGGTAGGTTTTCTTCTAGGATTACCAAGAACATAAAATAGTTGTTAGTATGGCTTTCTGAATAACTGCTTTTATTACATAAGACATAAACCTATTTTAGAACACAGTTACCTAAGTGCAGTAGGGCAAAGTGTTTGTGGTTCAGACAAGTATTTCGAAAAGCCTCACGCTAAGAACAAGCACTGTGATCACTGGGTACAATGTTAAAACTAGGCTGCAGTTCAGCCTGCTGAGGAGACCAAGAGAAAGAGAACCAAGGTTCAGGCTCTGGGGTTGTGGCAAAAATGCAGGGTTACAGCTGCCTTTTGCCAGCAAGCTGGAACTAGACTTTTACAGAGGGGAGCCAAGACAATTAAAAGGGAATTCAGGGAACTTGGTCAACTTATCGATGGAGTAGGTTTGCAGATAGTG
>JAOXOE010000632.1:5092753-5119953 GCA_028565055.1 Phoeniculus purpureus | reverse complement strand
TAGGTGACCCTGCTCTGGCAGGGGGGTTGGACTAGATGATCTTTTGAGGTCCCTTCCAACCTCTATGATTCTATGATTCTTTGAACTAAAGAAACCTCTACGACGAGTAAGTAGAGGAAATGTTTAGCAGTCCCAAGGGAGAAGTGTGGTAATGCGCATTACAGTGTTGATTGAAAAGGCCATTTTTAAGTTCCAGATCAGGAAATTATGACACTCCAAAGGGAGAATTTTTTAAATTCCAAATATAGTATTGTTTATTTTTCTCCCGTTTTCAAGATTTGGCAGTGGTCAAATGTGACAGTGGTCACATGTTCCAATCCTAGCGTTCTGTTATTCTATGATTCAGGACAGGAGACCTGAGGTTCATGCATAGCTGTATGACTACAAACACAAACTGGGTGTGTGAATGTACAAGTTGCCTTCTATGTGTGTAATTCATGTAGGCCACTGTGTACTTTGGGAGGTGAGTCACAGCACTTAGTCATGTCTTTTTATATACCTACCTCATGCTTCTTTATAATGCAGCCTTGGTTTACATGTTAGCTTTAGCAGAGATGACAAAGTATTAAAGAGAACACTCATGTTCTAGAATTTTGATGTCATTTTCAGCAGCATTTTTTCAAGTCATTAAAACAACTTACAGAGCACAGTGATATTTTTGTGTCCACTCAAGTGTGGCTTTCCACTCAAGCGAACATAAAGCAAAACACACTACATGAAATGCTGCGATATAATCACCAGTAAGATGTAAGAACTCCTTGTGTTACTACTGATCAACTTTTACAATTAACCTGTTGTGTTTGCTTAGAGATAACTCAGCATTGCTTGTCTTAGTGAGGCTCAATTCCTATAACAAAACTTAAAACTACCATGTAAGTTATTTCTTCCAGTTATTTTAGTAGTATGTGAGTGCCACATTCCTTTAGTAGACTCAAACAGTGAAGCAGGATTGAGTTCTTTGCTTTGCAGCTACTTTTAACTTTGACTGGTCCAAAATTTGCAGCATAAGTGATTTGAAACTTAGGAATAAAATTATTTCTGAACCTATGTTTAGTTCTCATATACAGTGTTTTCTCTAGTGACTATTTTCACCATAATGTAATTTTGAGATTAAGCCAAGAAAAAAAGAGCCTGCTACACACCTGTCACTTCTTTGGAAGAGTATTTCTTTCTTCTGAAAATAAGCTTTATGCAAATCTTTGGCATGACTGTATCAGCTCTCTGCTTATTAACATTTTATTTTATTTTTACCGTCAAAACGTTGTACGTGGTAGCAGTGAAATGTCAGTTCCAAGGGGGGTTCTGACATTGAGATACGTGGCATGACTGAAGTAGCAATATTCTCTGCCACTGACATTTCATTGCTGCCATGAATTGTAACGATAGCTTCATCATACAAGGCAGGTTTATGTTAAGCACAAGCAGTGTTGCCCACTGTGCCAAATTCATCCTAGGTCTTAATCCATTGACTTGACTGGAGTTGCATGTAAGAGAAGTTGGCTCTTCCGACTTTGTGGACTAAGCCAAATAAATATTTTCATCTGGTAGCCAGGAAGAAAAAGTCTTAATCTATCTTGCGTGGCTTCTGAGTCTCTAAAAAAACCTGTGTTCAGCAGCTCCTTAAACAAAGTTACACTAAAATGCACTTCTTAAGCTTTGTATGCCTACATATGTTAAAGAATGTTTTCATGGAAACCTCATGACATATAGCCTGTTTTTAGAACATCAAATCCTCATGACGCTTCTAGGATAGCTGTGTATGCCAAACCATGCAATGTGATTCATAAGTAAAATTAACCTAGGAGTGCTGTGCCAAACCATTTGGAAAAATGTAGGCACCAAAGTCTTGGAATAAGTAGTGATCTCCTCACAGAGAGAAGCGAATGTCACACCTATCATTAGTCATGCAGAAACAGGGCTGTAGAAGGAAGTATGACAAGGAGACCATCAAAACCTTTAACACTTTGGAAAACACCTCACCCTTCTCTTAAACGCTGATTTCTAACCTGCATTGTAGTCAGAGTAAAGCAATCCATTAATAATTGTAGCAGTGCTCTTTAACGCCAAGCTAATGTTTGAGCTAGCTAGAGGTCCCTCTACCACAGTATCAATCGTTGTCTTTTCTGTGACTCTGCATTCAACTGATGATACTGAAAAACAGGGAATGTTTCACTGAAACGTCTCTCTAGACAGGTTGGCTTAATGAGCTTCTTCTAACGTTTGTTATGTTACGGGTGAGTTATCTTAAAAAGCAGTTGGACAGGTTTATCTGTATTCAGAAAAGCAGGATTTAGCTTTCCATGTACTGATATTGTAAATTGGTGCCCAGTTTCTTCTCTTACTCTACCATCCAATTTTCTGATCCTCAGTGAGCCCTCGTATATGCCAAATAATTGCCTACCAAGCCTGTAAATTGCACTGCTTTGTCATTGCCAATGATAGTTTGACCCTGACCCATCATGAATGTAATTTCAACATTTTTTACATAATCAAATTTGTTCTGTACTGTTTTCCTTTCAGTTGTGGTATCTGCCCTTCACATTTTCCAGTCTTTTCCACTCCTATGATCAGCTTCTTTCTAAACCTTACCTCTTAAGTTTTCTGTTGTAATCCCCATTACATCAGATTGCTCCTAATGTTGACTGCGAAACTACATAGCAGAGCTTGTTGAATCTTGTTCTTATTTCACAATGCTCTTGATTCCCACAGTACCACATTGTAAGGATATAAATTACAAGCCCTCTAAGTGACTTGGGATTCCTTTCTGTGGTTAGAAAGTGCATTTTAAGTCAATGGACACAGGCAAGCTCACGTGTATCCAAAGGATGTTGTCTTACTGTGCTTGCTCATTCAGCTAACTTGAAGAAATTATGCCTTAAAGCCAGGCAACATTAAGGTTTCTTTCATCAGTTGCTGCTTGCCAGTTAGTCCTATCCTGGGACTACTGATTTTTGTATCATGCTCATGATAATTCTCTTCTCCTTGCCCAGCTCCACAGACAATGAACTAACTCAACACGAATCACAGAAAGTCATTCCACTCAAAACAAGAGAGTTGACAGTTCTGAGCCCAATTCTGAACACAGTTCCTCACTTATAGCCAACGAGATGCTTTCTTCATTATTTTGGAAGCTTTGCACAGCAAATCAAGACAAGCATTGCTTTTACTGAAAAAACTTACAACCCCACAGTCCCCATGGCTAATGGAACACTTACCCCGAAGTACATTATGGTTTCCATTTATCTTGTGCTGTGGCAGTGACGAAAAAGGCCATGATCACTGGAAGCACATGGGTATTTATCACTCAGGCAAGTTAGTATTTTTACACCCTCTCTTAGTGTTAGTCCTACATGTTGGTGGAGTTGAAAAAATCTTGGATGAACAGGATAAAAGTTTTGTTAACAAGCAGTTATGATCAGGAAACTGTTCGAGCAGCTAACAGTCACAGCTTTCTCTTTAATACGTCTGGTACATACACACACACACACAAACATGAGGGCAGAGACAGCTCAAACCTACCCCCTTGCAATTTGTCTTTTATTTGTTAGTTTGAATTCTGGCACTGAAAACTGAACCTGATCTTTTTCTTGGCCTTGACTGCTTGGGACTGATTTTCCCTATGGGACTTCTTTCTCCCTACCTGCCTTGGCTTTGTGGCATCAGTGTGTCCGTTCTGAACTTCGGCTGAATCCTCTGTGGCCCTGAACTGGCTACAAGGATGAGTCAGGTAACCAAGTGTGCATGTCTGTCTGGAGCAGAACAGTGCCTGATAGCAGTGTGTTATCATTGGAAAAGCCAACGGATGCTTATTCTCTAAAAGTGTAGCAGCTCCTGTATTGACTGTCATTCAACATAAATACCTTATTTTATTATTTAAAACAAGAAAAGGAAATGTAACCCAAGTTACAAAGATACCCATCCTCCAATTCTGTGGCACCCTGGCCATCTCTGGCTATTCTGTGGCATGAGTCATTGTTCCTGGGTTCTCCAGTCTGCCCTTGTGAGGCTTCAGTGACTTTGTACTGTCAGCTTCTAATTCAGATGGCTGTTAAACACCTAAACTTAGATGGCATGACCCGTTTGTCAGTTTTATGTATGTGTCAACAGCATGGGCATGATGTGCTGTTAGAAGGATGGTGCTGTGGCCTTCTGGAGAATGGACATTGTGCACCAGAGTGTGCTTATAAACATGCAGTTCAGTGTTCACCTTTTCTGAATTCAAAGAAAGTCAGACTGAGTTTGTGTACGTATCTATATAGATAATTTCAGTTGTTTTCTTTGTGTTACACACTATGAATTATGAGAAACAAAAATTTCTTATGTCCAGGGATCCTCCTTACATTTTTAATTTTAAAAAAAATTTATCAAGGCAAGTGTTCAGGGAAATAAGTCTCAAAATCTAAACATGGGAGACTGCTTCAGAGAGTTTTGTTAATATTTAGTGGATTATGACATTTCCTGTCTTTTTTCTGTCAAAACCCCCAAAGACTCATAGAGGAGTCTTTTCATCAGACTCTATGAATTTTAAGGACTGAACACAGTATGACGTTTATAATGGCATAAGGTCTACCAAAGGAATGCCTCAACATTGCTAATTAAAGCAGTGGATTTAGACATGAAGCTTAGCAGGAATCATACTCCAGCTTTAGAACATATTTGTCTTCTATAAACTTAACATGTAGTCCTTGGAAGTTAACATTCTTGTCAGGGACAAGAGACCCCATGTGGCACCATTGGTCACGGTCTTGTTAGGGATTGAGAATCTCATTACTACTAAAGTCACTGATGAGGCTAAAAGGCTGGTAGTCACAGTTAGGATCCTATGAACTGAGTAGCTTATTGTCTTTGTGACAAGCCTGCACATAACAAGAGGTTATATCTGTAGATCTGTGTTCCTGTGCACTTACAAGTGCATGGTGGAAGCTTATTCCTTCTGAAAAACTATGGGCTGTTGTGCCAGAAATCCAGGGGAGTGGAAGATAAAGATTCTTTACCACAAAAATCTTTTAACCTTCTTTTTTTGGACCTTGAGATCATTTTGGTGATTGTGCCTATTAGTCCAGTGAGAAAGATGATAAGAGGCATTGACTGCAGTAGAAGTGGTAGTAGTAACACACTCAGCACTGTCAAAATATATGAGGAAGACAATGATCTGACAACTGCAAAAAGTGAACCACCTGTGAAGCTCAGAGTCCTTTAATGAGATGCGGAAGATCCAAAGAGTTCATTTCAATATTTAGAAAAGCAACACAGATTTCTAAAATGCCTATAAAAGGATTGGCAACTGTCTAGACTATTTATTAGTATCTATTTATTAGTATCTATTTTATGATACTGCAGATATTAGGATCCAGATATGTATAGTACGTCTCTAAAAAGATGGATAGAGTATTCCTTTCTATTGGATTGGTACAGTCCCAGCAAAGGAAAAATAATCCCACCACTGTGAGAGGTAAATTTGACTAATGAGCTCTAAATGAACAAATTTATATTTAGAAATGATTATGAGCTCTCATAATTTTCAAGATAAATTTAAAAGTTGCAGTAATCTCTTTCTCATTCCACTGATGTCGTTGGTGAATAAAGTGTAGTTTTTCACAGTTCCTTTCATCTCCAGTGATCTTTGCAAATGTTACTTACTTAAATTTCAAAATCCTTATAAGTGAAGCATTGGAATTAACAGGCTAGTCACACAGAATGAACAAGTACCAATTAATAAAGCTGTCTTATACTTGATAAAACAAAGTGGTTTTTCTAAGGTCACAGCAGAATCATTGCCAGAATCTGAATTAGAACTGAGCTGCTCCTGGCTATTTTTATAATAACTTAAGTGAACTACTTTCCCCTCTGTTCATGTATGGATGTGTTTGTAGGATCCTATGTTCACTCATGTCAAATACCTTCAGCCATCAGCATCAAGTATCACAGGCATTGGTGGGTTTAGCCTATTTACACAATATTGGTTTCCATAAAGAAAATTAAACCGTGACACTTTTCTTAATTGATTTTAGTAACCAAGATCAAGAGACTTTTGGTACAGATGCTCAACATTATCCAGTAAGAGTAAGGCATACACCTAGTGTTACAGAAATGCAGAATAACAAGTCCAGAATATGTTTACCTGACTTCAGGTGCTGGAATTCCTACCACAATGCAGTCCAATTGCACTTTGGTTCCTTCAGGAACTTCCCTGCTCTTCAGTTTTTGAGTAAATCGTGGTGGTTGTCCAATAGGCTCCTCAGAACTTACAGATGCAGATTCTGACTCTGTTTTTAGCTCTGCACTTGTCAACTGATTGATAGATTCCATGTTTTCTGCCTGTTGATCATCTGTTGGTTCAAATGTTTTCTCTGCTTTGTTTTCCAGGTCTTGAGGTAGTGGAATGGAAAGCCTTTCTCTGTTTTCAGATGTGTTAGATAGGCAAGAGCTACCTTTTTGAGCAGACTTATTCTTAGAATCAATTTTGCTCCTGTAGTTTTTGCATGTTCGAGGTCTTATTCTTTCGGAGTTGTGAGCTTTGAAAAGTGAGGAGAGCTCCTCAATAAAATCTGCCGCCTTGTTTAGGAATTCTTTTTTTGATTCTGATTCGGAAGGGAGGTGGTGTTTCTTTAGATCTTGAGAGCTCCCTTTGGAGCCCTTTGTAGTTCTGACTTGGTCCTGACAAAAGTTTGAGTGCAGACCATTGTCTGATGTTTTCAGAGCTGTAGACTGAGCCATTTGTTTGCGTTTTCCAGAGTTTTTCAGCTGATCTGGAAGATGTTGAGAATGTGGCTGAAGCTCATCCTGTTTAGTTTCCAGTGGATTCTGATCAATAGCTTGTCTTGCCAGGTTTACACTTTCATCGAGCTCTTCTTGGCTCAAAAAGGCAGAGAGGTCTGGAAGGTCATCTTGGGCAGCCACCTCATCTGAATCACCAGAAGCATTGCCATAATGGAAATTATGAAGAGCTGGTTCTGATCTGCTTCTTTCACTCTTCCCTTGGTGTTTAGTTTCAGCTAAATAACTTTCTCTCAGAAGTTGAGATATTGAAGTTGAGGATTCTGAACTTTCGTCTTGCATGCTGCCAACAAAAAGGACAAATAGGACCACACCTTATCAATAGCAATTCTTGTCTTAATTGCACACACAGGCTTCTGAAAAGCAGAACAGAACATTATCAAAGAACACTGGTGTGCTGACTGTTAACCTGTAAGTGTGGCCTTGTTTTAAAGGCTTGTTTCTGAACATACTGCCAGATATCGTTCCCTTCACTCGGTAAAGTTCATCTTTTATCACTCTGTAGTGATGGTAGCATTGAACAAGCTAAAGCAACTGCAAGTGTGGTCATGGATAAAAAACTTCAACAAGAGCTAATCACTGCGTTTCAATGTCCAATCTTTATTATTTCTAATACGTGTTTGTTACCTAGGAACAGGCAGAACTTCAATGTTTAGAAGTTGTGAGAGAATAACAGTACTTTTGAATCAAGTAAATTTGAGAGGAGAGGAGGAAGAAGAAAGGGAGAAAACAAAAATATTCTGTAATGATAAATTTTCATTTAAAATTCTTAAAGATATTGAACGGTATGAAGAAATAGTGGTGCTAAATGTTCTGTAATGCTTCTCAAGTTAAGCATTATTTCTAATAAGCTGCTGAAAGGAAGAGAATTGTGTTATTATTCTGTATGAACATCACGTATACTACAGGCCTTTCAAAATCATTATTTTAGGTCATCCTGATTCTGAAAAAGTGTTCCACATATGAGAAAACAATATCAAATCCTACACATAATCTGTATGTCTGAGAAGCAAAGCTAAAGTGTCCCTGACTTAAGTACATATCCCTTTTATTTACACAAGCCCTTATGAACGTAGAGGGATTCAGAAATCCTATTAACACACTCATCTTATGGTGGTTTAAATAGGGAGACAAGACAAATCCTTTTCACACTTGTCCCTGGAAGAGGGCTGGTAAAAAACAAAGGAGGTGGTAATATATCATTCTGCTGCTATATTTCTTCCTAGAATGTGAGGGACAACTATTCTTCTTTATTTACAAAAAAGGAAAGCTTCAATTTAAATAGTTTAAGTTCTCCTTCGATGAATGAACGTAAAGCAATCGTATTTTGACCTGCACTTTGAAACCTTAATCCCTCTGCCTGAGGCCCAATTCCTTGTACTGAAATTCTTTTCCTTATGTAAATATTTAGGATTTTAGATTTATTGATTTTGTTTTATTTTGGTAATGTTAAACAAGCAAAATCAGTAAGACAACAAAGACACCCGACTAAAAATGTTGATAAGTTTGTGCCTGTATGAAGGTTGACAAAGTTCCATATAAATTCTGTGCTTCCAAGCACCCAATGTAGTCCCTGCAATGGGGCCAGGGTTGGGTCTGCAATACTAATTGAACAGTTGGCATTAAATTACCTGGCACAGCGTTGCAGTGAGGCTGTGGCACGTAAGAGAACTTTGATTTGGGAAGCTCACATGAGATAATGTTGTAAGCTGTTTCATGACTGGGCAGTAGTATTCTGTGGGTACTACTGTTGCTTTCTCAGCTTTTACTTCTTTAACAGCTGTGCAACAACCTTCCTGAAGCTAAACATGTTTAAGGGGTTATAGTATCTTGTTTATGTGCTGGTAGCATACTATGTGCTGTAAAGATCACAGCTAAAGCTACGGCTTTAACTCCAAAGAGTTTAAATGCATTCTAACACAAGGAGTTTACAGTCTGGGAGGCAAACCTCAGGCATGAATGAACTGCAGACCTAGAGTATGGCTGTAATGTAGAGCGAGTTTGCTTTGGACTACCTCCCTTGTGTGCCACCTTGTATCTACCTAACAACAGGAAGGGAAAAAGCAGAACCGTAGACAGCATTTTTCTTTGCAACATACAGCTGGCTTAGCCTGCAAAAAATGAGCAGTGTGTGCTTTTAGTGGGATGTCACAGAAGGTACAGAGTCTCAGAATATCCCTGGAGAGATGCAGCTCCATGCTGAGCTCTCTACGTGTGGCTAAGTTACAACATCCAGCTCTAGGTATGTGTGTGGTGGTAGAAGCTGCCGCAGAAGGCTGTGTTTGATGTGGTGGGAGAAGTATGTATTTTATAGGGTTGCAAAATTTAGCTTGCTACATTCCTTGGCCACTCTATCTGAAACATTTCAGAATGTTACATCTTCATTTCATCTCCATGTCTGTAAAGGTCATTGGAGCTAAAAAAACGATGATGCAGCTCTTTGGAGAATGCTGGACACTCCAAGGAGGAAATGCAAGCAGGGAAATAATACGGTGGGATCAAAATCTTCCAAAGCCAAATGAAGTAAAGGACTCCTGCAATTGCGGTGTTGAGAAGGTACATGAAAGTCACCTGACTGTGACTATCCAGGCTTCCTGATATTCCAGATATTGCCTGATTTCCTCTTTTAAATGTTCTTTGGACAGAGGTTCTTAATCACAGTGCAGCTTCTCTGCAGGTAATTGTAGTAAAGCAACTGTTCACTGTGGTTATTTAAGACTTTGCTCTGGGTCTTGGATATCTTCTATTCATTTTTTAAACAAAAGCATGAGAGAAATAATTTCTGCTAATTTCCTTCAGGAGTGTTATTGCAATATGGGGAGATGCTCTCTAAAAATACGTATATAGCTTGGTAAAATGGCTTTACAATTCTAGTTTGCAAAAAAGTACAGCAAAGAAGCCACGGTCTGATAGCAAAGTACTGCAACATGACAAAACCAGGAGTGCCTGTGCCTGCTGAAAATGTAAAATGGTAGAGGAAATTTAAGTATTCAGATCTTCTTTAAGTATTCAAAACTTCCTTGTACTAATAGTTTGTTTTGGCTTGCTGTAAGGCAGGTGTATAAAGCATCAGACAGACAGCACAGCCATACATGGAAGAGCAAAACTCACTTGCTTGTCACAGTCCTGAGTGGACATGTAGGAAGCAGATTGATAAATCACTAATTCAGCTCTGCCCCTCTGAGGGCAGTTGAGCAGATGTGAATGAGACAAAACAAGCAGTCCAAGTTCCAGTCCAGAGAAGCTGGAACAACTTACGTTCTTCTGCCCATCAGACCAGATTCCTGGTACTGGGAAGCAATGCATTGATGAGAATGCATCTGATGCCAAATTCTTAATCCTTAGAGATCCATCACTTTTCTTTCGAGCTCCCTTAGAATAGCATGTTAGATATAACTCCTTTATTTTCAGCTTGTGTAGAAGATTATTTTTTATTCTATTTTTAGTGAGGAAGAAGTTTGGTACTAGTCAATTGTAGCACTTCCAGGCAGTGCTTGGATACTCAAGCTTTAAGATATTTTAAGTTATGTGATATTTCTAATTAAATGGAAAATGTTGTGTTTCAGTCAATGTTGCTGTGAGTCTACCAGACAATCCAGTTACAGTTATTGAGTCTACCCTAAGCAATGTCCAGTTGTTTGGTTTTTTTTTTTCCTCTGCAAGGAGTTATACTCTCCAAAGACTAGTGAGGGCTGATGACTGAGTGAAGCCCTGTGTAGTCTGAGCTATACAGATTCTGTAGTCAGGGGACAACAGCTTTTGTTCAAATGAAAGCAAACATACAGCCTGACAGGGTCTCAGGGCTAAAGCAAAAAGGCTGAATTTAGTATATTTTGTAAAATATCTGTTAAACCATTTCTGTAGTGAGTGCAGAGATATCAGCTGAGGAATGGCTATGTGATTACAGGTTTGCTTAATAGTAATTAATGTAACTTAGCTTTTCTATAGCCAAAATTGAAATCAAAGCCCTAAAATTAAGATCTGGTCTTGAATTCAGTCTTTTGTCTGCATTTCTGGACATTTAGACCAACGTGTAGGGTTGTTCTTGACGTGCCTTCAGCCTTCCCTTTGAATTTTCCTAATGGGCATGTAGGATGAAAAATGCCTCTTTGTGACTACATGAAAACATTCTACAGTCCCCCAGTGTGCAGAGGCACTGGGGCGTAGAATGGCAGGGCACGGCACGCCACTGCCATACCACGGAACTAGCCAGATGTATACAGAAATTGCAGATATCTCTATTGAGCAGATAAGTGCAGGTAACTCTGCAGATAACTCTCTTAAGTAAGTAGAAAAAAGAACAAACTAATAAAAAGGGGGTACACAGCAATCTGTGGTGTCAATGAAAGCAGCAGTAATTTTGCAGATTGGAAGAAACTGTCTAATAATGGACCAGCTCAAGGGAGGGATTTGCAATGCTAGTTACAAATAATAGATCTAAACTTCTGTTGTTTAGCACTAAAAACGGGATGGCTGACTCCAGTGGTCAGCAGTTCTCTACTCTTGACTGGATTATTACCTACAGCACCAAATAAGTGCATGGATGGCAACATTTTTTGCTTTCCTGGAGCACTAACAGTGGCAATACTGGGCACCTATTATCCTGAGAGGCTTCAGAGGATGTCATGAACAAAACTGACTGCATTAACTTCTTCAGTTTGCTAATTCAGTTTCCACAAGCTAACTAATTGTACGAGCTTTCTGAGTTTCCAAGAGCCTATATTTATGGCAATGTTCTCTGATCAGCCATGTGATCTTTAGGCACATTCACAAAGGTAGAATTAGTTTCCACAATTTATTTTGGCAGGGGCTTGACTTGAAAATCCTTAGATGGAAGGGAAGAAAATTGCACTGCGGGAAGCTTGAGCAATGTGACACCAAACGCTTTCATTTCCTCTTGTTGGAGTGTGACACCAGACACTTTCATTTCCTCTTGTTGGAGGCTTGTTAGATTTGTCACTGAATCATCACTCAAAGTATCTAAACTTTTCCTAAGAAAAGAGCAGTAGTGCAGCCTCAGCAAAGCTGATGGAATCCCAGACTTCTCTGAGTGCAGATCCTCTGGTTTATTGCTGAGAGACAGCTTCATGCTCTCAAGATGTCTCATGCCCTGAAGATGTTTTTTTTCAAACACTCCTCTGTAACCAAATAAAGAATCTATCTGCAAACAGCGACTTTAACGAAAAAGGCACTTGAACATCTCTGGCCTTCAGTTGTAGGTAAAAATGAGTAATTTTAGTCAGTGTGTTTTATTCCTTTCTAGCTCATTAAGCTACCATTGCTTTGAAGCTGCTTGTGTATGAAACCCCAGTGTGAGAACAACTAGCAAACTGCTGCAGAAGCACCTTTGTGTTTGTTAACTGTATGACCAGCACCTGTGTTTGGCAACTGGAAAGTTTAGCGGTACCGCAGGCTACAGCCTTTTCCCAACTAATTTAATTGCACAAAATTGCATTTAACCGTACGCTGTTGAACACTAACAGTTATACGGGTGTTTCAACCATACAATTACAGCTACGAAAACCAAACTAAAAGATGACACAGTTGTCTTGCAGACATTTAGCGATCACAATCTTACATGCCTGCAGGAGTTGTCACTTAGCAGTTGCCATTGTCACTGTTTCTGTTACTGCCAGTTGACAAGCAGACAGAGTTGGAGACCCCAGACATAGGAAAGGTTAGGCTGGAGCAGGGAAATAAGCTCAGTGGTCTTGTGTGTATTTGGGGCTGTGAGTGTAAGATATTTTTAATATTTAGCAATGTTTAGAAATAATTCTATTTAGAAAGCTATGTTCAAGCAGGTGGTTGACTTTACTTTTCAGACACATTGGTAGCTTTGAATTCCCTTCCTTGTAATGAATGACAAGGGGCAGACAACTGAACTCCCATTTCCAAAAAATCTGATTAAATCATGGAAAATAGAGATGCTCCAAGCCCAGGCCTGTAATGGAACAAAATCCAACTTTAATGGAAACAAAATCCTTCTAAGAACAGGTAGACAAGAGATTATGCCAGTGTTTAGATAACATCCATTTTTCAATATATTTTTAATGTTCTAAGTACATGTTGAATTGTCTTCCATCTCTAATCTGTTTTATAAATTCCAAATGTTAAAAGTCTCACCTGATATAAGTCTACAAGATGCTGGGAACTGTTCCATGCTCACTCTTACATAATTTTAAGTGAAAAGACTGGCAGTGGTAGTTTTTTAAGTATCTTCATATACTGCTGGTCTTTGCTTTAATGTAAATGTCTGCTGTTCGTTGGACTTTCAAACTTCTGTTATAACTGATGTATAGCTACTACTCCTTTGTTCAGAAAAATAAGTAGAATCAGGCCCTTTCCTGTCAATAAACCCTCTAAGAGTCCTGCTTAGTACTCTAATAGTCCTTAGATGCATTACAGGATAAACCAGGAGTAACTTCACTTTAAGCTGTCCAGGATTTATTTGTCTCTGTGAATAGAATTACTAACTCCCACCTTGCAGCCCCTCTATGTGGAAATACCACACAGTCAAATTTTTTAAGTACTGTTCAGGTAAAAGTTTTTCTATAAAAACTTGAATCTTAAAACTTGAGAAGAGTTGCCTCTAAAAGAAAGTTCCCTTCTAAAAGGAAGGGAAGAGAAGAAAGGGAAGGAAAAAAGAAGAAGAAGTAATAGAAAGGTAAATACAGAACATTCAATATTTGGAATTTTGGGAAAATGTCATTATTTTTTGGTAATTTTTAAATGGCTTGGGAGTTAAAAAATGCCTCATCTCTTGAATACTTCTGATAGTGGATTTGAGCCTTAACTGGTAAAGCTACTTCTAAATTCCTTTTAAACTGAACTTTGTATTTGGATTTTCATTAGAAAGAGAAAATAGAACTGAATTATCTATCTACATTTATATTTAAATTATTTTTTGTTAAAATATTATGCAAAGTTAATAAAGATTTTTAACTTGCAGAGATATATTTTGTGAGCATTAGGTAAATAACCTCAAATCACAAACAAGTTATTTGAAGCTGGGAATAGTTAAGAATCTATATTTTTGTAGCCAAAGATCTATGTAGTCCTCTTTTTGTGATGATATTGATCTCCTCTAACTTAGCAGCTCTTGTCTGAAGGTGTTTACCATTTCACCCATAAGTATCTGAATGCTACTCAAAGTTACAAATCTTAACACTTTAAAAGCACCTAAGTTACTCGAAGATACTTTAATAAGCCTCAAGAGCACCTGTTTGCAAGTGAACAGTGATTTTTGTCCTTCTGGCACTAGAAATGAGAGGTAAAATGCTTTATTCATTACCTCTGTATTTCATCCAGAATGGCTTTTCCCTTCCCAGGTGACAGCATGATCACACAGCCCACAAAAGAAAACAAAAGTTGGACTTTGTCAGTGTTACAGCGGTGGGCACCCTAAGCAGCATAAATACTCAGCAGGGAAAAAGCACATTCAAAGCTCTTTAACTTTTTCAGCCTTCACACTATTATTTAATGAAAACATTGTTTTCATTTTACTCTGATAGTAAAAAGCCTTTATTTTTTTAAAATAAATATAGTCCCTTAGCAGTTCTCAAAATGCAAACTGAGAACCTTTCAGAGAATCTTTGTTTCAAGTTCTGTTTGCCTTCTCAGTGAATCTCCTTGAACTTCAAATTGTAAACGGTCATGGAATCATAGAATGGTTTAGGTTGGAATGGACCTCAAATATCAGGTAGTTCCAATCCCCCTGCCATAGGCAGGGACAACTGTTACTACATCAAGTTGCCCAGAGAGCCCCATCCAGCGTGGCCTTGCCAGGGACTAAGCAACAATAAGTTAAGTTGAAACTAACTGTGGTTGAATTTTTAAATCAGGAATACAAAAAGGAAGACAGGTGATGGCTGTCATCACTGAGGGCAATGATGACCTCCTGTCCAATCAGCCTATGAAGGTTGCCCTTGGATGTCAGGATAAGCTCTAGACATAATACATCAGGTATTCATAATGTAGTCCAGTTTCCTTCAAGGATTGCCAAGATGAGAAAGAATTTATATGAAAGGCTCCAAAAGATACAGCAGAAGTCCACAATTTGGTGCTGAACATACATACAAAAGTCATCAATGGAAAGTCTAACTAACAGGCAACAATAGTCCTTTATTCTGTCCCAAACAGGAGGTGTACAACCCTGCCAGCCTTTCATGGTTGAAACTGCAAATCTACTTTCATGGACTGTGACCCAAATGATTTAAACTAGGTCATTTCTATCACTCCTGCATGCATGAGCAGAGCAGAAATCCACAAATGCTTGTGGTTGAGGACTAGTGTAAAGTTTTAGTTTAGGACTGAAGTTACAGCTTAGTGTTACAAAGTGATTTATGTACTGCATGGGCTCAAGCCAAGACTGAAAAAATTACAGCATAAAGTACTGTACTGTAGTGAGAATTTGTACAACTTCAAACACTGAGCAAAGGTCTCTATTCTACCCGTGTGTGTAAGTGGCACCAAAGTGTCTGAAGTGTCTGAAGTCTGGACAACTAAGTGCTTGTGTAGTCAAACTGAAGAAGTGCAAACTGGACAAAGAAAAGCCCTGAAAAGCAATGCCATGGCATTTGCACATCTTTTTTTCTGTTCATTTCAAATCGGTGGGTTGCTTTGTTTTTAAAATGAGATTCTGTTTTCATACAAATGCTGATTCCTAGTGGAGAAAGGAACACAAGCCTTAAATTAGACACAAAAGAAATCTGGCTTGTGTTTCTTCCCCCAGGGTTTTTCAGTTTTGCCTTTCTTCTTTTACACTCTCACTGTATTTGTTTCTTTTTGTCCACTCTTCTTCTTTGTGCTTTTTAATCAGTCTTCCGTAAGAACATTGTAGCATCAAAGCCTTCACATTTCAATCGTATTTTCAAACGACAATGCTTGAATGAGTTTTATATGAGACAGAGTTAATATTCCTGTACCTGTAAAGTACTACTGTTTATGAAAACATGTGCTAAACCAGTTTTAAACAGAAAAGTAAACTGACCAGGCTTGTTTTTTTTTTCTGGCCAGTGATTTGGATTATGATTTACATTGGATTGTCCAATTGCTCTTACAGTATTTTGTACATTTATAACAAAACACCTTAATGTTGTATTAATGTGCAAACATACCTAGACTGCTACTTCTTAGCAGCCATTGACAAGAAACATCCTTTCAGTACCACCAGATGACCTACTGTAGAGTCTCTAAAGAATGCACAGGAATAGCAAACCAGCACAGAGCACACAGTTCCCCTTTGTCTTTGGTAATCCTGTCAGATGCAAAACCTAACTGACTATTAATAATTTCTGATATGTAAATATCAGTCTGCTCCGCTACAGGAACTATCAGACTTCCTATTGCTCTTTAACTTCAGTTAGATGTTACTGAACCAAAAAAAAAAGACAAAAAGGAAAGAAATATCCTGAACTTAGGAACCTTCAGGAAGTGGAGGAGGAGGAGAGCAGACTTGACATTTATGAAGTTGTTCCAGTAACATTTTCTGTTTCTACTCTTAAACTGTAGAACATCTTCACAAACACAAACTTCATGACCCAAAGAAAACTTCTGATAAACTAATTAGTGTCTTTAGCATGATCAGTATAAAGTTCTATTAATGTAGGACCAACTTCGTTCTCTTGTCTACTGCTGACGCTTTATTTTGTAAAACTTAAGATGGGCTTCTTATTACTGCTTAATGTTGCAATATATTGGGCCAAACATTTGCCACTGACAGTCAAATACTTTTCTGAGAGAGAAAGAGAGCAAGGGAGATAGTGAGAGCTCAAGGGTGAGAGCTATGCCCTTCTAGCAGGACTGTTTCTGCAGCTGTTGTGTACATTAATCCAGAGAGCAGATCTCCCAGCACTAAATATAGCCCCTGGGGTCATTTTACATGACAAAATAAATAAATAAATAAATAGAAAGCATTTAACTATGGGGTCACGTTAAATTAGGTTTGATTTTGCTTAAGAAGGAAATCCAAATTGTAGAATCTTGTTGTAAGGCTGAATACCAGAATGTAAATATTCCAGAAAGCAGAGGGGAAATAAGCAGGAAGAAGAATACAGTACTTGCAGGGAACTTTTCAGGTCACTGCAATCTTCTGTTGATTCTTTGGAGGAGTCAGACTGGCTCCAAGGGATTTTGAGAACACCAGCAATGCTATTCAAGCCCTTCATAGCACTGCAGAATTTTGTTTCTCTTTCAGTGCACTACACATGCTTCAGCATAACTTAAATCAGTCAATTTAAAACCTGTTTATTCCCTGTATATGTCTTAGCAGCAGTAATTAGCATTCAAATGCACAGGCTCATCAAACCTTCTGCACCTGCTCTGCAAAATCAAAATGTAGACTGAGCTAAAGTTGAGGGATTACCTTTTTAAATTCCTCTAGATGTTGCTGCCCAACCCTGGCAGTTAGAAGCGATGACAATTATCCAGAAGTGTGAGATCGAAGTTAAGGAAACGAGGGAATTCTTCAAGTCCTCAGGAACAGCAACAGCTAGAAGTCCATGCGGCGAAGAAAGTTAACCTTCGTTATTATGAGGATGACTGTAAGAAGCTGGACATCCTGTCACCACCGGCGCAATAGCATTTGTCAGTTTGCAGGTCCTGAGTTATTTTGAGCGGCGTAAACCATGTGCCCGTGGAGCATTCCACCTCATTGGACAGGGAATCCGCGGCTCTGACAGCACCTATGGGCACCGAGCGCCTTCCTTCTCCTCACACATGAAACGTCCCCTATAGATGCTTATGTGAGTTTTGCTGATTCATCCAAGAGGCACTGTAGTGGCATTGTATTACTCTTGTCAGCCCATTTAGACTTCAGCCTGTTAAAATCGCTAGTTATTGCTGTTGTCTTCATGTTTTGATCAGAACTGGAAGACTACAGTCACTGAGAGATCCATCAGCTGGTAACAGCGTCGAAGGTTTGCAACCCCAGGGGCAAACTCAGCAAACGCATGCGATTTAATAGTAAAGTATTCCTGACTTTGTTTTTGATGTAATAAACACATCTTTAATGAAGACATCTTTAAGGATGGCCATACCTACCACCCTCAGAAAGCTAGAATTTCTAAACTCATTATTGAGTGTGCAAGAATATGGTGTTGGGTGAAAAGTGATTTGAAAAGGCGAGCAAAACTTAGCTGTAAACAAAACTGAAATCTAAGCATAGGCGGAATAATTTCGACATCTTTTAAGCAGTACACAGAGAACCCCTGCTACCACACAGGATTTCATTTTCAAAACTGAGCTACTGGTTAAAATCCTGAGTGACTTAAACCTGCCACATCACATGGAAAATGTTGAGACTAGATTTTCTTTTCTACTCACCCTATGCAACAGAAAAGAATCTCTAATTCTAAACAGTTCAGCTTCCCAAAAATGCTGCTTGGTTTTTGATACGTTATTCTGTTAAAAATGCTCGTCATGATTCCCTTTTAAAAAAATTACTGAACTGTTATGCACTTATTTTAAGAAATTGATATCTAGTCCTTTCCATAGCTAATTAAGTAATTAGTTGGCTTTTTGACCTTCTCTCAGTTCTCTCAAAGTGTTATTGAGTGAGCGCCTTTGCTAGAAAAGAGGTTCTCCTGTGGGATGTAGCTCTTCAGAAAGACATTTTCTGAGGCATAACAGTATGAAAGTCAGAGGTAAAAGCATTTCTTGTGAGAAATTGCCTGATGCATTGGAGGTAGCTTTTCTTTTGTTTGTTTCTCTTTCTTTTTGTAAAATATCATTGTCAGAAGAGCTTGTGAGCATTAGTTTGTCATGTGGTTCTTTGAGTGGTATGGAAAAACTGTACAGTGAAGTCAGCCCTTCTTTTGGGGAAATGTTAGGCAATTTATGGGTTTGGTGATTGTCTAATGTAACACTATGCCCAGAACAGAGATTTAATGTATTCTTTAGGTATCTGTGACAGTAGATGTGCCCTGTCAGCAATCAGTGCTGACAGGAACTGTGTGTTGATACTGTACCACACGCTGCTGTGACTTGGACATGACAGTATTTCTAGATCTGGAGGCTACAAAGTCTGAAGCCTGAAAATCAAATCCGATGTGTCTGTGTAAATCCATGTGGGCTTCTGCCGAGATGCAGTTATTATAAAATGTGCACGGAGTCTTGCTGAGCTGTGAACTGCTGTTTGTGCGTGATATGCAGAATTAAGCAATCCAAAGTGACTGTTCAATCTGCTCCAAAAACAATACGAAAAAATTTTCTGCTTTAAGAGAGAGTTTTATATAAGATGCTAGAATTGCAAAATTGTTGAATAATCTGTGCAACAAATGAGCTAAGGGTTATGCAGAAAGTACAGCATTGAGAAACCATAAAAGTTATGACCATTGTAACAGCAGGTGGTGCAAGGACAAAACATCCCAGAACACAGTAAATGTGCCAGGTCTTGCAAAGCTGTCACCCTAATAAAGCAACATTGAGAATTTTAGATTCACTACTTTGCAAATAACAGTGTAAAGCCCATAAAAACAGTTGTTCCTCTTTCTACTGTTTTAGAACAGTGAATTAGTGAATTGAGGCTCTTGACTGCTGAGCACTAAAAAAGTGCTTCAAGGTATCACGACCTCCAGCTTTATACCTTTTGTCTTTGCTGGCCAGCAGAAGGGAACATCTGCCTCTCTAGGATAAGGCATAGTGTCCTAGAATAAATTAAACAAGCACTAATTCTCTCCAGATCTTGTCTGTCAAAGCCCAAAGCACCTGTACAAGCAGGAGTGAGTCTTAAAATGGAACTTTGTATGTGGCTGGTTGGCTGTTATTCTACAGTAGGATTATCTGACCACAATAGTAAACCCTCAAGATTTATCATAAATAGAAAATTCTTCATTTTCTAGAGATTAGGATGAAATCAATACAGTCCTATTAATGGCATATGCTCAACCATTAATTGACAAATGAATTACACATTATTTGGTAGAGAACAATTATTAGACATCTGTGGACTGGCCAAAATTATATGAGGACTCTGAACTGTCTTTTGGTGCTCATCTGAATACCACGTGTATTGTCCACCCTGACAGTCAGACTGTGCATATGGCTGTAGCTGCAAGAAGCCCTATGAAGTACAGTCATGGAGAGTTTTAGATCTTAGAATACAAAAAAAATCAAGGCACCTGAAGAAGTCATTATCCTTTACAACATTGATCTACCACTTCTTTTTTGTTTTATTAAACAGCTCAGAGAAGAAGCAGGGGTTGGTTTACTAGCCCAGAGTAGATGAGGCAGATGAGCACTTCTTCGGCTTGTCAATGGTTTCAAAGTGACAATTAAACCCACAGTACATATAGATCAGTATCTTGTACCTGGCATATATATTTGCTGAATCAGTTTGGAATGCAAAATTCTCCAATTTAAGCTCACAATTATGGACATACAAAAGTTTATTTTGGCTTCAGAGGTTAAGTGCTGGAAATTGTGCTGACAGCTGCAAGTTGGCAGTAAGCTTTGGGATGTATGTTACAGGGCATCCTGATTGGCCGATACTTATCACAGAAGCTAGTGATGAAAAACAGCTAGGCAAACCTCAAAATTGTATTGTGAGTAGGAATTCCACCTTAAAACAAAAGGCATAAAACTGAGGGCTGCTGATACTTAGCTGGGCTAAAAGCAGAGGGAGGATAGAGACAGTACCAGAATGCTGGAAGCCAGTGAAATGGCCATACACATGGAGCCAGACCAAGCCTTGGACAGTTCAGGAGTCAGAAAAAGCTGCACCAAGCTGAACACCAGCAGTGCACCTCACAGGGAAGAAGCATCAGTTCTACAAAGAGAAACTTGCTGGCAGCATGTTTTAACAGCTGGCTTGTGAAGTGACTCTGATGATCATTAAGCTCAACTGGGCTAGACCAAAGTCCTTTCACATCAGCTCCAGTCACTTTGCAGACAGCAGCTGTATGTGCGCCTGTGGGGATCAAAGCAGTGAGAGTATCCAGTACTACTCTTCCAGCCAAGTATGTAAAATGCTGCTGTGGCTCTGATGATGCTTCCTAATTTATTCATCCATTATAACTTTATCTAAATTTTTTAGGGAAAATGTCAATTGATGAATGACTTAATGTGTACTGTAGGCACACCAGTCAAGAAACTGGTGTAGAATCAGAAAAGAGGTGGAAATCACAGAGACCTGAGAAGTACAAGTCACAGGCCATGCCACAACTATGCATCCTTCAGGAGCTGGTCAGTCGCTGTCAGTAGTTCCTGCTGCCATGAAAGGAGTGTTCCCTCCTCTCTGTAACCAGACTACTGTAAGTCTTCAATGTCTGTCCTGTGTTCCAGTTAAGTATTGTCTTAAAGGGCTTGCTTGTATTCGGGCACCTTTGCCTACAAGAGTAGCACTACTTCCTTGCGGCAGGTAGTGGAAGTTCACTCAAAAGTCCTATTGCCTTCACTCTGTCATTATTTAAGAAGAATATAATGGTGCTCAGTGTGTTTATTCTGGGGTTTCAGAAAGTGCTACCGATGTCTATAGGATAAATGTTTTACAGCTCATCAATCTCTTGGCTTAATTTTTAAACCAACAGAAGTAGTTTGCAGTATGATCAAAGCTATGGGCAATGATGTGCATGTCGTGGGTTGTGCAGGAGTGCTGAGGCAGATCCAGAGAGAGGTATTATATTCTGTACATCACATTGCAAAAACATAACAAACAAAAAAAGACAATGATGGTGCAGTGCTGCTTCTGCGTTGCAAAAAGCAAATACACTGTCATTCAAAGAACAGTGCTCAAAAAGAGAACCTAAGTGCAACTAGACTGTGTTATTCTGTAGAAGGTCTGCATAGTCTGAGAATTACAGTGGGAATGTACAAGTGAAGACTGCCTAGGAACTGGGTGTGGAACTGATACGTGAAAAGTAAAGACAACATGGATTGTCAGCAAACTCATGTCCCACTGTGTCTCTGAGACTGACAAAGGGGTTCACATCCAATAGGCTCCAACTGATCGCTGATATCAGGTATGTTGTAACAACTTACCATGGTCACAAATAGGTTTGTGAAAGCGTCTGTGCCATTAAGCTGTTGAAAGCACTATATGATGCAGTAGAAATTTACTCCTGATTTGGAGGAACACAGTAAGTGCTTTTGAAAATCAAATACTGCCTGTAAGACATAATTACAGGTTTCACGTGGACTTTATTAAAACCCAGTCTACAAAAGAGAAGACATTAAAAAGAAAGAGATAACATAAGTAATAATTACACTTGTGTCTTCAATTTTCATATCCAAGAAAAAGGTTTGAAGAAAGACACAAAAGCAACCTTTTCCATCCCAGTTTTCAGCATGCAAAGCAGGAAGACTCATCTTTGCAGTCATGTTTTAGTGAAGTAGTGATTCTGTAGATCTCTGGGGCTCTGTAGAGTGCTGGGGAGTTACAAGCCACTTTTGGTTTGCATCCCACCAACCACTGGCCTTGCTCATGCCACGCTCATTTCTTTCTCACGTTGAGTATGAAATCACATTAGATAAACTTGCTCTAGTTGCCCGAAGGAGTAATTTCAGAAGAAACCTGTAGCCTTCTTGCTGCTTGAATAGAAAGGTTGATTCATAAAGTACCCACTTTGTCTTTAGTTATCCTTGCTCATTGAAGGGCAGTGAATTACTCTCTGCTGTGCAGCTTTGGACAACAGCAATAATGTCTTTTCATGAAGCATCAGTGGCTAGTTGCTGCTTGAGGTATTACATTTAAAGGTACCGTCACTTGAACATCATTGACAAGCCCTGTTTTCTCTTTTAGATTACAGACTGTCATGCAATACTTTAAGGATGTTATTCTTTTGGTAAGAAGGGTGTTAAGAGAAATTTTCTGGATGTTTCTGGTGAAGCTAGTTCTGCAGTGGTTTGCAAACCTTGTGTAAGATAATGCAAGTTGGCTATTTTCTATTCACATCATTATGCAGTGCATCTCTTAGCATGAACCTGCCAGGTATTGTGTGATTCTAACTCAGAGTCTAATTTTAGAAGTGGAGACATCTCAGAAGGATGAAAGAAATGGTAGTTCTTTTCTGCAGAAGGCACAAATAAAAACAGCAAGATGTTCCTTCAGTGTCTAGTTCTTTTTCACCCAGCCCAACCCAGGCATTATTTCAATCATGAGGATTGCCTGAGTGTCAATACAGAATTTTTCGGTCTTGTGATTTAGATAAAGTTACCCGCAATCCATGGAGCATGATGCTGATTCCAGTTAAATCACTAATTGTTCTGTAACTAACATCAGTAGGAAAGAAGTCAGACTTTTCCCGATAGTTATAACCATAGTAATGAAAGCAGTCTTTTAGTCACCCACATGAAGCCACAATCTCTTGTATCATTCTCATCCATTTTAAGCAAATGTTCCACCTACTTGCTTTTAGAAATGAATCAACAGGTAACAATACACCAGTGTTTTGCTTTGTGGTAGTAGAAATTACATCTGAAAAAATGTTATAAAGATTTCTGTAAAACATAGAGATATCACCAGAACGTGAAATAACTGATGTTGTGAGTGGCAAGTGTAAAGGAGATTTACAAAGTCACTGTTTTTGTAAAAAACTTCTACTGACTTGGAAAAAAATCATAGTCTTTAAAGTGGATTTCTTGCCTAAAAACATGGAGGATGCTGTGATCTTATTTTAAAACATGAACTTTTATTTTCTGGTGCAGTATTATCCATTGTACAATACTACCTTTCAATGAACTTGGTCATCTTGCAAATATGCATGTAATACAAAAGAGGTAGCAAAAAGTGTTTGTTAACAATCATTTTACACCACGTCTGGTGCAGGGTTTGGCTCACAGCACAGTATTTCTGAGATTAGCGCTATCGATCTTCAATGATTTGTGTGGCTCACAGCAAATACTGGTATATAGGGAATGGCAGGTGCCCAAAGAGGCAAAATTTTGATGCAATCTGTCATGTAAGATTGTTTGTAAAAATTACTAAAAACACTAGAGTAATACTTCTACTAGAGTAGAAGATAATATTCATGAGGAGTCCTCATTACTGGAGACTATGTCTTGTCATCAACAAGATCAAAAATAAATGGATCAAAATTAATTACCCAAAAGCTGGGTTTGATTGCTGAATAAAATATCACCGGGATGTACTGTGCCATTCATGACTTTTTTTGGGCAAGTAAGGCAGGAGGAATCTTGATCTGACACTGATGCCAAAAATCCAGCTTTATTGCAAGGTGCGAGATTTTACAGTCAGGGTTATTACTCACAGCATTGTTAGAGAATACAGGATCCATTCTTATACTATAGGGTTTCACTGACCTGATAGCAAGGCACAACTAGCCCAAAACAGACCGTAAAAGGTCGTCCGATAATGCCAGTTCTATTGTCTTCACCTGATTTGGGACACATATGAGATTTGCATCCCTACTATGACCCTCTCCTTCCCTGCCTTCTTTTATTTCCTCACAGTATTTCCGGTCTTTCTTGCAATTTCATTTTCTTGTTTTTAATAAGAGCCTGGCTTAGCAAACAACACCAATTTTGCTCTGTTGTTTCATGTCTCCAACTAAGAGCGCACCAACTGGCACCAACTCAGTGTGATGCTGGAACAGGTTTGCCAGATCACAGAATCACAGAACATTAGGGATTGGAAGAGACCTTAAAACATCCTGCTGTACCTGATGCAGTGATGGATTTGTTTGCCTGACAGGACACAGTGTTTGTAATTTTGCTGTTCTTTCCTTGCTCTCCTCTTTTTCATGGCTTGTCAGATTTGTTCCTTGGATAAGACAGGATTAGAGCCTAGCCACTACAGTTCTCTGCTTCTCAACTAGCTTCTTTACCATTCTCAGAACATACTTCACCAAAACATCTAGAAAGGATGTTTACAACCATGGCTAACAGCAACTGAAAAGAGTGCCAGTGGGACAAAGAGCAGAGGTATCTTGTTACTTAGATCTGTAACAAAAGGAAATGCAGGAACATAACCAAAGTGAGAGCTATAGAATATATATACTTTATATTTTGATTATTTTAACTTTTCCTTTAAACTGTACTGAAATAAAGCTTGGTGGTTTGGTTTTTTTAATGGTAACTATCTCTGTGGTTGATATTAAGCAAACCTGACATCTAGTCAGGTTTTCTATCTAAGACAAACCTATCTGCCTTTGTTAGCTGCTTACTGTTGTCCAGAGACAGGGTCATATACGAGATAGGGTCATGTACATGAATGCTTTTGACTTGGGGTTGAGATTAACACAACATCACAATGTGGACTGTATTTTTATAAGTGGATTAAGAGTCAGTCTAATGAAGTGCATTTCTGTAACCACACAGTCTCTCTTTGCAATTACACGTTCGTCAAACAGAGATTTACAGGCCAGTCCTTATTCTTATCACTTAAATGGCATTGCATATCTAGAACAGAGCAGAATTTAATCCCGGTCACGTACAAAGAAATGCCAAAACCTTTAAAGAACAGAGAGACTTTGCTGAGGTTCCATCTGTGAGTTGCCAAAATTATACTTCATGAGATACACCCCTAATTAGAACATCTTAAAAGACTGTCGCTAGAAGAGAATAAGGAGAGGGCATTTGGGGATAGGCCACATTTTAAAAATATCTCGAGACCTCTTGCTTTCCAAGAACACTCAGATGAGAGTTTCAGAGTTTTTTCAAAATGTGCATGACAGTCAGCTCCTCTCTGGGGAAACAGGATGAACTGAGAAATGGTCAGCTTGAAGGACCACTATTTCTATGGAACCTATCATCTGGACACATGGTGGCAGCACAAAAACTTGGCAGCCTTTGTGCCTGGCAGCCTTTGTGCCAATTAATGAAATGCTATGGTGGCCTGTGGGGTCCAGGGAATGGTGTTGTCTGGCTCTAGCCAGAATGAGTGCTGGCTGCTATTATTTCCCCCCTTGTGCATGGCATTCAAAAAGCATTGACTGCCCAGATCTCTGAACGTCCAAACACTTCTGCAGAAGTTCTAGGGTTTGTAAAATTTTTCTTCTGTGTATTAAAACAGTGTCATTTTGTAATGAAAACAAGTAGGATCCCATTTCCAAGCTCTGCATATCATTAAGTGAGTGATTTAAGAAACACTGTTTTACTAGCACTTTAGTGTGTCACCCTACTGTGCACACTGGAGATCAGTTTACCAGCCCCTCCCCATGATTCTGGCACTCTTTCCCTTAGGATGCCTCATGTGTCTGGAATGCCTTCCCTAAGGCCACTGAGTCACCTTCCCGCTTTAAATGCTGCTTTTTTCACTGTAATTTTAAACTTAATTGCATTGCAATGTAATAATTTGTAAAAATTTTATCTACAGCTAGTGATTAAGCTTCAAAAAAACCTGTTTCTTTAGGATACAAATCCACTGACTGCATTTTTTTAAATAAGGGTCTTTTTATGTCAGAACACAGGCAAACTTTCATAAGAGAAACAGATGAGAGTTAAAGTCACTTGATAGTACCAGCTTATTAAACACCATCAGTATCAGCATCACTCTGTCTAGCTGCAGAACAAGTGATACTCGGATAATGTATGCTCGCTTACTGAAGTAATGATCATGACCCAGAAAATTATCTCAGAGCAACAACAGCAGGAGGTACTGGTCTTTCTGACTAGCCATGCAAATTGTTAACTATCCCAAACACAACTTTTTCACAGGTATGAGATACATAAAGAATGAGAGGAAGCTATCCCTTTTCTCACAGGAAATTAAATAAGACCTGTAATTATTCTTAAAAAAAATTATCTAGTAATTGAAAATATTTCTGACTCCTTTCCCTGGCCACATTAAGCTAGTCGTTCTGCTTATGCAGCTGTCAGTCTCCAGAACCATCTAATTTCCAAATAGTCAAAATATTAATTTACTCAGCCAAAGTAATCAAAAGATATAGCATGGGATTTAAAATATATCCTGATATGATAAACCATGCATCTTACAAGCCAAGTTTAGACCGACTGCTACATCAGTGGCATATAGTATTGCCATGTGCTATCACACAAGCTATAACAAGGAGTTTTCTTTCCACCTTGGGTGCCTTTGAAAACAGTTTTTTAGATGTCTGTCTTCTTTTTGCTTTAGAAAAGGAAGAATATTGCAAGATGCCAAAATATGACACTAAGAAAGAAAATGCAAATATTGTGGTAAGTATTTATCATTTAATCTTATTAGTAAAGGCCTTTTGAAGCACAACAAAAGCTCTTTGGCATGTTTAATTGATGCTCTGGGGCTCTGGAAGCTCAATATTTGAACTACATTTTGGACATAATACTCCTAAAGTACAAGCTTAATGCTAAATCAGGACAGCATAGTAAATCAAAGAAACATCTACTTTATAAAGAAATGTTTACTAGTTTGCAATTCAAAGACATCAAGCCTGTATTTGCATTAAGTAGTTATAGAATCATAGAATCATTAGGGATTGGAAGGGACCCCGAAAGATCATCTAGTCCAATCCCCCTGCCACAGCAGG
>JAOXOE010000632.1:5079265-5092653 GCA_028565055.1 Phoeniculus purpureus | reverse complement strand
AGTCTGAAGGACTCACGAGGTTGGGGACTTTACCTAAAATGTCCCCTACCTGGGCACCAGGGAGGCAGCAGACCTCTTGGTTGAAAAGCTAAGAGATTATCTGTGTAGATCCACATAGGAACCCATCTGAAGGTTGGACTTGGAGGACAAGGAGTCAGGGACAATCATGGCTTTGACATAGTGGCCAAGGGGAGCCAAAGAAAAGAATTCAAAGAAAAGAACTTTGGAGTTTTCCCAGCTTTGGTCAAGAGAAAAGCTAGAGAGGGACTTTTTACAAGGGCATCTAATGACAGGACAAGGGGGATGATTTCAAGCTAAAAGGGGGCAGATTTAGATTAGACCTTAGGAAGAAATTCCTCACTGTGAAGGTGCTGAGGCACTGGAACTCGTTGCCCAGAGAAGCTGTAAATGCCGCTTCCCTGGAAGTGTTCAAGGCCACATTGGATGGGGCTCTGGGCAACCTGCCCATGGCTCTAAGGCCCCTTCCAACCTAAAACATTCTCAGATTCTGTGATTCTATGAAACAATGAGTCATTTGATTAAAGGATGTGGCCTCTAATAACAGTCTCCATTTTGCTGAAGTAGCTTCTGTCTCTGCACACCATGGGCTCCTTTTGATTGTATTATTGAAATTTAAGGATAACAGTGCTCCAGGCAGGACTGTTTCCTTTCCTGGAAAGAAAGGAAGAGAAGACCTTTGGTTCTGCTGCAGAGGTCTGTATATCTCCCTGGTTTAGATCCTGAGATGCAGATTTTGATGCAGCCAGATGTTGACATTAGAAAGCATGTGATAATGGATATATTATTAGTTTCCAGTTTTATTCTTTTTATGTTCATCACTGTATGTCCAATGAAATGATGACAGAGCAAGCACAGGATTTGAAGCTGTAATGTCTCAAATATTGAAGTATAAGTTTCCTGAAATGTAGCTATTAACATGCATTTTTTAGTAGTTCTTGATCTTGTAAATCTCACTTCAAAATATGGAAATTTATAATTAAAAAAATAATTAATTTTACTTGACAAAATGGTATTTCTTGTCACTTGCACTGATTTGTTAGAAACCACCGGGAAAATTAACATAACAGTATCTGTTTTGATGTTAATTGGGCAAATAGTGAATTCTGTATCCAGTCAAAATTAGCTGTAAAACTAATGGTGTAAGAAGAATTTGTAAAGTGAAGACTTTAAAATTATATGTATGTATTGCTATTACCTGTTCAGAACTAAACCTTATCCAAAAGATAATTTTCATAAATTTGTCTTCAAAATGTGCAGGCATTGCAATCCCAAACACTAGATTCTTATGAGATGGCTACTGATACAACTCATTGGAAATGACGACTATTTGTAACAGTTATAAGGAAAACGCTTCTAGGTTCATATTTACTCAATTCTGCAGGGAAGCTAAGTAGGGAGTATTATAGTTATGAACAAACTATTTTAATGCTTATGGTTATTATAAACTCAGAAGACAACACAAGCAGGTTTATAATGGTCATGAGCTATTTAGAGGCCCAAGTTTGAACAGAAGGTCACGAAAAGTTTTGAAGATCACATGTCATTTACCTCTCAGGAAAAGTGATTTTTAATCCCAATGTGTGTGGTTTATTGCAAAGGAGCCACTTGGCCATAAGGGCAAATAAACCTTTTTTTTTTTTGTTCATTTTATTTGAAAATACTCCACACTTGTTATACTTGAAGGAATTTAATTTGTAATATTTATACTGTATGTAAAGAGCCAGTTTGCCTGGCTAAGATTACTATAAGTTTATAAGCACAGAATATTGTTTGGATTAATTATTTATATCTGTAAAAGTTTCATCACATTGAACACAACATTTTTTTACAAGTCTGACAGCTAAAAAATGTCGTGGAATTTTTTTCTGATGAAATTGGAGTTTCAAGCTGGCTATCTTGCTGGTAATCCATCTAGTTTTGGATGTCTCCACGGGGTCGTGGGGGTGAACAGAAGCTGCTCTGTTCTCAGCTGTATACTGTGGAAATGCTGCCTCTGTTACTGAGACAGTCTCAGAAACAATCTCTGTTGAACCTGCAAGGATCTGAGCTCTAGGACTCGCTCAAATTTATAGCTATGCACATATAAGAATAATTTGGCTGCTCTAGAACCCTGTTCAGATGCTAGAAATAGCCTTGTATCCTTTTTTCTTTAAAGCAAATGTGTGTTAAGTGGGGACTATCCAGTACTGCTCAAATGATTGTTTCTGATTGGGATCCTTGATCATAGTCGATGATGTCCTAGTGGCTGGCTGACATTAATGACAAGAAAGCCTTCATCAGACAGGCATAGGTGATGAATCACTGCTATCTCCCTCCTTATCCAAGAAAAACCAGCCAGCTAAGTGTAGTGGAGGCTTGGCACAGGTACCTGCTGTACTGTTCCCGCTTCCAAATTCTATAGTAGTTGTTTGCAAGCCTGAAGTTTCAAATCGAAACATTTTTTTTTGTATGTTGGTAGACCAAATAAACAAAGAAACACTATTCTAAGAGCAATGTGCCAAGAAACAAGAGCCTCTAAATCACTTATATTAAAAAAAACTACAAGAAGATTGTCAGCATTTTGCATGGCCCCAGTGTCAGTAAACAGAAACAAAAGATTTGTGTCAATTTTTCCTTTCTAAATGGGAACTTAGTAAGTACTGGCTTGGAAGACCTCCGGGAACATGAGTCAGTGTGTTTCTCTACATACAAATAGTGTGTAGGTACAGCAGTGATTACATTTTTCACACAGTTATGAGGATTTGATTGCTCATCTCATACAGCTCACTTTCCTTCTGTCTCCAAAATAAAATATTTTTTTTGGGAAATCTTGTATTCTAAAGGTAAGGTTGGGACTCAGGTCATGGGAAATTCAAAGTAGTAGCCCTCTGACGACTCCTAGGTCTTACTGCTCATATATGTTATTTGTGGGTCTTCTTAACAACCTCTGCAAGAGAAATCTAGTTTTCTGTCTGTCCAAGAATCTTTGTCCACTGTGAATATTTAATCCACTTTTTGAACAGAGGCATCCTGTACTGTAGTTGATAAAATGGCAAAGATTCATGACCACTTTGACACTACGTTTCAGTCCATGCTACACCAAGTATCTACCAGTTGGCAACTGCACCAAAATAGATCTTACAGTATCTCATCCCTCTGGGTTTCAGAAATACATGTTAAATCATTAGTCTTATCCTGAATTAAATTGCAAAGTCTGCAGAGTACTACCCAGTCATCTGTACTAAACAGAAATAACTTTGCTGCAACATAATCCCATATTTTTGAGTGATAACTAACGGCACACACAGCTGGATGTAGTTTAAATGTACTGGTCACAGTTTATGTCTTGGAGTTATTTTCTTCCCAGCTGTTCTTCACAGAGCCTTACAATAGGAACAGAGGAAACAGCATGCCTGAACAATTGTCAGGCTACTTCACGTGGCTCATAAGAGACACAGCAATGCAAGCCATATCTTCTTGCAAGCAGCCCTAACATCCATTTCATGCCATACCTGTTGTACTCTCTGATAGTCAAATGTTTCCTTACAGTTTCTGTTTTCATTTGCAAGCTTATTCTGGTCTAGGACCTTTTCCTTAACTGTTTCTGTTCCCATACCTAAGTACATCCACACCTATTGACTGGAATTTTATTTACTCCTTGTAAAGCCAAGGACTTTATCAGCTGGGAAATGGGGTGGAGAGTGAGATGAGTACCAGGAAAAATCCAGTCTGGCTCAACAGAGAGAGGGCTTTATAATGGTATTTCTGTTTTTTATACCAGTATGTTTTTTTCATCCATTCCCAGTTCTACTCCAGTAACAACAAACTTAATTCTGGGAATTAAATGCTAGCTACCACCACCCTTCTAAGATAAGACACAATCCGTGCCATTGTCACAGCTAGTTTTTCCCTCTGCTGTCTCCCAAGCTCCCCAAAAGAACAGATCCCTCCACCCCACCTCTGTTTACATGAGCACCTTTCTTCTTTCACAGTCAGGTCACCCTGTGCTTGGGATAAGAAATGACACTAAACAATCTCACATGGAAATCCACAAAGAAGCCAAGGGTGCTCACCATGAGGTGGTGTGACCAGCCTGTGCCTGAGTCTCAGTCCTGCTCCTCTCCTGTGCTTCTTTGTTCTTCTTAGTGCAGGCTGCTACCTTTCTGCCTGCTCTTTACGAAATAGTAAGAAGGCTAATTTTAGGGCACTTCATCATCCTGCCATGCAAAGACACAGTGTCATGTCAGAATCAGCAGCATGTGGCACCACTTGGAGCTGCTATTTAATAAGCTGAGGTTCAGAATGTTCTCAGATTGGTCTCTGCAGGGCAGACTGGCTCAATTATTGTATTCCTGTAAGATTCATAGAATCATAGAATCATTGTGGCTAAACATCAAAGATCAGTTTTAGCCTGATCAAAAGCAGAGTTTAATGACATGGGAACTGATGTCTCAGCATCTGACAAGCCAGAAACCCCGAAAGGTTACATGAGAATTTCCTGGTGTTTGGTTAGCACCCGGCCTCCTGATCTATTTATAACAGAAAGGCTCATGCAATGGTGTGAAACATCACCGCAACGGGAAGAGAACCTGCCTTGTGTGGGAAGGGGCTGCACTCCCAACCCTCAGTGTAGGATGCTCAAAAATGTTCAGCATCTTGAGCCCCAACCTGCAGGTGCCTGGGCACTTATGTGGCTTCTGCCATACTGCCAGGATACAGGGTGAACAGTGATGCCAGCTGCAATTTGTGTGGGCTTGGGGATATTGGATCCACATAGGAGACTGTGACCATGACAGCTTCATACCTAATGCAAAGGTCAGCATGTTTCTTTTTTGGTAGTCTTCCTCTCCAAGATTCATCCTTGTCCTTCACTGCTTGTCCATTTTAATAACATCTGTCATCCTATGAAGAATATTGTTTTGCCTCTTTAGGTTTATTTTGTGTCCTGAGAGGGTGAGGAGAATGCGGGTTTTATGGGTTTAGTTTTTTGAAGACACGACCCCCTCAGCTTATCCTTAAACACCTTGAGTTACACACAGAAGTTGCAATATTGTTATTATTTATATAGTGATTTACCTTCAAAACAGGTAAATAACAAACAAAATTTATTTTCACCATATTGCCCACAATGAATAAATAAATTGCCTTAGTGGTAAGCACATTTGCATTTAAGCCAACCAGAATAATTGTAGATGCCAGGGTGGTTAGACAGAGAATTAAAAATGCTCAGCCATGAAGCAGCAGAGCACATACAACACGTACTTGCTGTGTATGAGCTAGTTCTGTCTGTCTATGTAGGCACTTTCATTAATAACTAACATCCAATTACTGATACTGTGCAGAATATAAAGTGTAAAACTGAAACGGTGTAAAAAGGCCTGACTGTACCTTGTTTGTAAGGCTATTTGCATTCTACAGCCTTTGTCTTAATCCAGAATATTCTCCACAAAGGCTTCACACAAAGGTTAGTAACTACTCACAGCAAAATGCTGACATCTCTAGTTTCTTGCTATCAGCAGGTCCGGGCACCCATTTGTGTTTTCTGTAGTCTGTGGTGCAGACAAGGCAGTTGGGATTTGTGCAAGACTGTATGTGGCTTCATGTTTAATATGTTTCTTATTTAATGTGTTAGGGGCAGTTACACCAGAATACTTCTCTATGTAAAAAAATGTACCGGGCATTAATATTCTCTTCAAGTACATGGACATATCCCCACATACTGGTCAGAGGACACATTGCACAATGAATGACTTTGAAGTTTACCTTGGAGTGTAATTATTTAGTTCCTACTCTAAAAGGGAAATTCAGGATGTTTCCCTCCATTTGCTGTAACAATCACTGTTGACCTTCTGTTCTTACCTGTAGCATGGGAAAAGTCAAATCACTCACATCTCCCCTTTAAATAACCAACCTGTGTGTTTGCTGCCCTGACAAATACCGCATCACTCAGCTCTGCAGCTACCTCATCTTCTCTGTGTATGAATTTAGTACTTCTGTGTTGGAACTTTACTGGTAAATCTACAACTAGACATACTGATAACTCCTGCAGAATCTTACTTTCTTAGACAGACAGATGAAGGTTTAATGGCTGGACAAAGGCATCCCATTTGGTTATTTTTTAAAAAATTCTTTCTTTATGAGGCAAAATGACACCAAACATGACACTGATCTTACCCATAAGTTAGCAAAATCACTCACGGTGAAGGATCCTGCTCCTGGCCTTTTTCACTTCCTAACCTATGTAAGGGTGGCTCACAGAACTGCTAAATGAGGAACACATTGATGCTAAATGAGGAAACTGCATCTGGATTCCCAACATGGTCCACTCACCTAAATCACAATGGATTTTCCTGCCAGTACTAAGCAGAATCCTAGTAAAACAAGCTTTAAAAAAGTGTCCAGCATGTAAACTTGTCTTTAGTTGCTCCACTAATGAATAACAGCATTTTGATCTGCCCGCCTTGCGCAAACTGTGACAAAGACAAGCGTGAAAGTGGAATGCCAAGTCCAGACACCAGCGTTCTGGCCTGCTAGAAGACCACCATAGACAGCCACAACTCAGCAGCACCCCGGGCCAGCAGCAGGCTTGGTGCTGACCTCGCTGCCTCATGCGGCTACACTGCCCTCAGGGAAGGAGTCCGATGTGTCAGAAGTTAATGACAGGTCATTAGAATACAAGGAACAGTTTGATCCCGCTTCTTCCCGGCAGATCCAGTTCCTTACGGCTCACTGATCTCATACTTTTAGTGCCGTCAAAAGATCAAGCAGGAGCTTCTGCGTATCTCCATAGGTGATGGATAAGGAACGGCAACACGCAGCCAAGTCTCTCAGTCACTCCGAAGGGAGAAGCAACGTGTCATCACAGCCGCTCTTCCCCGGTGACAAGCGTCAGCACACGCAGATGTGGACTGAGGCACATGGCTTAGGGGTCACCGGTCAGTGCTGGGTCCAAGCTCGGTGATCTCTTCCGACTAGAGAGATTCTCTGAGTCTGTGACCCCCTGGCAGTACTCCATCTTTTACTTCTCGATTTACGGACAGTGATGCGCTACAGCGAAGGGATGGCGGGTACAGCGACGGAATAGCCGCGGCCGGCACAGCGCGGAGCAGGCCTGTACAGCCAGGCTATGGCGGGGAACACCCGTCTCCGCCGCGCCCCGCACTAACGTCACTAAGCTCCGCCGCGCCCCCGCCCCTGAGCGCGAGGGCGGCTGAGGGAGGTGCACGCTGGGTCCCGCCTGCTGGTCCCGCGCGTGCGCATCAGCGGAGGCGGCCGGGCCCTGTCAGCGCGCCGGGGTCGGGGCTGCCTGCGGCGGGCAGGGCTGGGGCGGAGCGGGCTGGCCCGTAGCTCCTCGCTGCCACCACTGCTGGTGAGTTCTGCCGCTGCTGTGGGGCCAGGCGCTGCCTCCCTGCGGCGAAGGGGCCAGTGGGAGGGAGAGCGAGAGCGCGGAGCGGGAGGAGCAGGGCGGCGGGGGGCCGTTGTTGGGGCCGTTAGGAGTGAGGCCACTCGGCCTTTGCGGGGCGCGCGGGGGTACCGCCGGGACGGGCTGAGGCCGCGCTCCGATCCCTGCCCCTCCAGCCCTTCCGCGGGCCGCTCTCTCGCACCCCGGAGCGGAGCAGTGCCCCGGGAGCGGTCGGGTCGTTAAGCCTCAGGCCCGCTGCGTTCGGCACCGTGTCGTTGCGGGACGGGCGGTGTCCTTTCCCGGGACAGCCCTGGGGAGCGCTGGGCACGGCGAGCCCGCCTGGCCAGCTGCTCCGACCTGCGAGAAACGTCCGGAACCTTTCTGCGGCACCGTTACCTGCTCCCTGCTTGCACAGATGAGCCGGGCGCTTTCTCTCGCGTTCTGGGTTCCGCACCGGCGATGGGCGTTTTTGACGTCACCCGTAGTAGTAACTAGGGGCTGGGAGCGTCAGGTGGCTCCTGTGACTCTCTACGGGGACGAAATGCCGCCGTGACTTGAGATCAAAGTACGAAACTTCTTTGGCTGCTGCGTCCGAAAAGAAGCAAAGCACACCAAACAACAAAACTCTGGAAGTACGTCTGCGTTTCAACATAAAGAACTTTTTTTCACACTGGAGATGGAGATAAGTCTTGACTTTGGAAATCTTGAAGCACTGTAGTCAAACATCTCTTCTGCCTTCTTGTGTTGCAGGTTGAAACTTGCGTTGCAGTCACTGCCACAGATGTGTGACATTTGCTGTTGCACAGCAATGTCTTAAGCGAAGACTTCTTCATTTTGATGTCCCCTTCTGAATGTGGTAGGATATAGTTAGTCATAGCTAGGGAAATACTTGATCATGCAGCACCTCCTGAGATAGACAAACGGAGTGCAATGTATTTTAAGCTGTTGGTTGTTTTGGGTTATGTTTGGCTTTTTTTATGAGATAACAAAAACAGGCATCTTGTTGACTGCATTTTGAGTTTTACAGAGAAAAGTAGTTTTTCCTGCTGTGCCAACAAGAGTTCTGTCTTTCTTTTATGTAACAAGTGCTAATTAATATCTGGTTTCTCTGAGCAGTTTTACATTTAGGCAGTTTATATGTGTTGTGATCCTGCAGAATGTAAGACTGAATGCATTTGTAGAGCATTGCATTCTGCATGATGTTATTTGTGCTTTCTCCCAAATACCAGTCACAGTTTTAGGCTGTATTCACACTAGGTTTTTTAAATTGCTGTGAAAATATGGAGAAACTTCATGTCATGGAAGCATAGTGAAAGTAATAGTGGAAAAATTGTCATAAACTGTCTTCTGCAATACTGACAGTGAAAGAGAACTGTAGCTCTGTCTCCTCTCCAAATGGGTACTGTCTGTCAGCACAAATAACTGGGAGCTGCAGTTTAGGCATTAGGGATGGGGATTTGTTCCTGTGGTCTCCTGTTACCCCAGAGAAACTAGAAAGCGGTGGCCTGTGTCAATGGCGGTGCAAGAATGGGGACTTGAGTTTCAGCCATTTATTTTAAACGGTTGACTCAGTTGTTTAAATGTAGTGATTGACACATCAGATTATTCTCTGTGTTGCGTAATGGGATTGATCAAAGCTGACCAATTTTTTCCAAGCTGTGAGTCAAGTGTTTTTTGGGATAGATGTTCTGGAGTCATAGTGCTTTCTGGAGTCATGCAGCAACCTGTGTGAAGAAACCAGCCTGTGCTGTCTCCTTAAGAGATGTCTGAGCTCTTTTCCACTTGCTAGCATTGGTTGTGACTTCCATTCACAATGTATTGGTATATATAAAGTGAACTTAGGGCTTTTGTGCTATATAGAAGATGAAATAAATGTTAGAGACGACACTGGAAAAACATCATACATCTCCCTTGTAACTTTTTTTTCTTATGAACAGCTACACAGAAGGGATATTCTGGAAAAGTGAAGCTGGAAGATCACTGTGATCAAGAGAACCCTAAACATGTTGTGCTGGGGAAACGCATCTTTTGGACAGCTTGGATTGGGTGGAATTGATGAAGAGATTGTTTTAGAACCCAGGAAAAGTGATTTTTTCTTAAATAAAAGGGTCAGAGATGTAGGATGTGGACTGAGACATACTGTTTTTGTCTTGGATGACGGGACCGTTTATACATGTGGATGCAATGATCTAGGACAACTAGGGCATGAAAAAGCCAGGAAAAGACCAGGTGAGTTTAGAAGTAAGGAATTGTGGAGAGTGTGTGTGGTTGTGCTTGTGGTGGTTTTGTTTAATTATGCTTCCTCAGACCCATGCCTATGCTTGTGCTGAATTGCGCACACATTGTTCCAAGAATAGGCATATTTTTAATTTGAGAAGCATTCCTTTGCTCGGGTTGCATCTTTTGACACTTGGAAGCAACCAACTGTGAAACATGCCTGTCCCTCATATTTTTGCTGTCCTTCCAGCTGGACAGTGCCACTGTTTTTTATTTCCAGCATGGAACCACTTTACTTAAGGCTGTGGGAGATTGCTTTTTGATCTTGAGGGCAAATGACCTGCTTCAATCTGTGCATTAGTATTGTACTGTATGTATGGGATTGGCTCCTGTAACATGATAGGAATGAGTATTTGGCAAGCCATAGTTGGGAAGCACACTGTTTTTAATCATCTAATGTGTGATGTAGAGCAGGGCTGATTAAAGCAGTCTTCTCAGGTTTGGTTTTTTTTAAGAACTAAAAATAAAATTTGATAAAAGACTTCAGCACATGCAATGCTACGGGAAGAGGATTTAGAAAAAATCCTCTTTGCAACACAGAATTTCCTTGGGCTTTTTTCTTCCTGGTTATGTGTGTGTTCCTGCTTTGTGCTAGTACCATTCTCTAGCAGAAGTGGGTAAACATCTTGCAGGGACTGCAGAGGAGTGTGCACATGGGCTCCCTTCAGAGCTGTGCATGTGAGTCATATCTGCATGCTGCTGAGAGACAGGGAGCAGTGCTTCTGACAGTGCTTACAGCATAACGTAAGCATCAGGAGAGGCTTACTAAGAGTTTATTATAATCATTGCTATAGCAATTTTACAAGTGACTTGGCAGAGTAATTGATATAAATACTTCAGCAGGAAGTAAGGCATTATGCAGTATTTTGGTACTCCTTCCTTCAGAGTTTCAGCTTTGGTGCCAAGTAAAGATTTTTTGCGTAGTTGATGTGTAACTTTTCTTAAATTAATTTGGACTTGTATTGGGAAACAGAAAAGGGATATTAAAGCTGATAAACTTTAATCCTGTGCAAACATCTGCTTTGTGAACATGAATAGAAACTCAGCCTCAAACTTAAGTTTGAATACTTGTTACTTGCTTTGAAAAGGATGTTGAATTGACTTTTAAATCTCAGTTACCACAAAAATTCATACTTCTAGTACTGCTTATTCCTTTAAACAGCCTCTTGTGATGTTTCATATATAATGGACAAACCCCCATTGTGAATGGGGTTTTTTAATGTGTTCAGACACAGCAGTCAGGAAGATTGTAACTATAGTGTCCTCTTCCCTAATTTTTCTTTGATCTAGAGGTTACTGAACTGTTGAGTGTTCTAATATGAAGTCAGAGCACTGGGCTGACTTTATTTGCACAGCCTAAAGATGCTCAGTGTCTTTACAACTGGGTGGATACTCTATGTTGAGTCGATTTCTGCTAGCTGAAGAGAATTTGTTGATGGCTGCATATCTTTGCCACCTTTGGGCCACTAGTGGTACTGTTTAGTTGGGCCTTCCCTCTTTCCTCCCCACAGAGCTCTGCTTGCCTTAGGAATTGTATGAATGTTCCATAATCTGTATTAGGCAAGGTTGGCCTAGCTAGTTAGGCAGCTGGTGAAGGTAGTTTCAGTTAATCTGCGTGTGGCTGCCTGGACTGATGAGTGCTTGCATGACCTCTTCCACTGGCAGAGCTGTGGAGGCTGTAATGGACTGAACTGGGGTAGTGACCTCTTTAATCAGTCCAGCTGTTTGAAAAACTGAACTTAGGTCTGCTGCCTGTGTTACTTTATTTTGGCGACTAAGTGCTTGTCAGATTGCAGATACTGTTAACAGCTGGTTTGAAATGAGCTGTGCTGGGCTGTGTTTACAGTGTGTGTTACATTGATGATACACAGGTGTTCTCAGTGTGTGCCATGCCTAGGCAGGAAGAGATTTTACGTGTTTGAAAACTGAGCATAGAATGTCCCAGTAGGCCCTTGCTTAAGGGAACTGTTGAAAATTTCAACCTTAACGATGGTCCCTGATATTTCTCCACTTTGCTGTTGCTGAAATAAAAAATGTTAGACTTCTGATCACAGATCATAAGCATAGAAACAACTTGGAATTGTATTTAAGAGCACTGATGCAGGCTACTGGAACAAAATTGTAGGTACTTTATGCTTGCTTTTCAGAGGAATGCACTGTATATCTAGAAAAATTACTATTTAGGGTCTGTTTTCTACAGTATTTTGCATTATAAAGAGGACATTGTAGCTCGTTGCAAAATCAGTAGCTTTAGTCATTAATTTGCCCTGCCTTGTGTTGGAGGCTTTTTTGTTAATAGTGAATAGGTGAATTTAATTTGCTGTGGTAGAATGTTTTCCTCTTACATAATGTTTACACGTGTAGTCATTTGACAGTAGTCTGTTTGATCTTAATGTTAATTGAGTTTCTGCACTCATTTTCAGATGACAAGATTAGAAGGAACTGTTATGATCTAGCTGCAGTTTTTGTGCACTTCTGTGTATTGATCCAGATACAGCTGCTGTGTGGTTACTTTGGGGTGGCAAATTTAACTTCTTCTAGAAAAGCGTAATACTAAATAAAAGATGTTTTGGGAGACTACTGGATTTCCTTCTGTGTCATTTCAGTTGATACCTTAGAGTTAACTGTCTTGAACAACACCAGCTTGTTAGCTTTTTTTAAACTACTGATTTTTAAATTTTTCTTTTTTTTTTTTTTTTTTGTAGAGCATGTTGGTGCACTGGATGCCCAAAATATTGTAGCTGTATCATGTGGAGAAGCTCACACCCTTGCATTAAATGACAAGGGTCAGGTATATGCTTGGGGTCTGGCTACCGATGGACAGCTTGGCTTGCCGGGAACAGAGGAGTGCATCAGAGTGCCCAGGTTACAAATAGTGTATAATATGCTTCTTGGTTTTGTTGTTAAAACGTGTTTAAGTCACATTGCTTAAGCTATTGTGTTACTCTGTCTCATGTGTCATCTTAATTGTATTTTAGCTGTGGCACTTGCATGATGCAGACAGTTTCTCAAGAAGTAAGCTTATGTGAGATGTGTGTTATGGGTTTACTTGTGTTTTTTCTTTTTTTAATAGTCACCTAAGAATGAGAGGATAAGGGTGGGTCTTTTAAGAATTTAAGTGATGGTTGAGATCTGTTGTATAAGAGAAGTTAGAGCAGTAAAATGTTAAACTTTCAAAACCAGTTGTGGGAATACACTTGAAGCAGGTACGTTTGCTATCTGCTCTTTCTACTTAGTTTTCACCCCAAAGTTTTGAGTTGGAATCAAATTATGTGCCTTTTAGTTATAAAAATGAATGCTGCCAGATTCACGTACTTGTTTTCAGAATGCTGTAAGCATTCCAGCTAGATGAAGTCCACGTTTTTACTGTGATTAGTAGATCCACTGAAATAATTTTAGTTTTTTACATAGGGAAAAGACAAACAAAACCACTATAGGGACGTTAGTAGTTTGTAACTTTATTGTGGCTATCTGTGACATATATATGAATATGGAATATCAATAACGTATAGGGTTTTTATTATCATAGAATCATTAAGGATTGAAAGGGACCTCAAAAGATCATCTAGTAGTCCAGTCCCCCTGCCACAGCAGGATCACCTAGACCAAGTAGCACAGGAATACATACAGGCGGGTCTTAAATGTCTCCAGTGAAGGAGACTCCACAACTCCCCTGGGCAGCCTGTTCCAGTGCTCTGTCACCCTCACT
>JAOXOE010000632.1:5041199-5073261 GCA_028565055.1 Phoeniculus purpureus | reverse complement strand
ATCCAGCCTGGCCTTAAACACCTCCAGGGATGGGGCCCCAACCACCTCCCTGGGCAACCCATTCCAGGCTCTCACCTCGCTCACAGTGAAGAACTTCCTCCTCACATTCACTCTAAATCTATCCATCTCCAGCTTTGCTCCATTTCCCCCCTAGTCCTGTCGCTACCCGCCATCCTAAATAGTCCCTCCCCAGCCTTTTTGTAGGCCCCCTTCAGATATGGGAAGGCCACAAGAAGGTCACCTCGGAGCCCTCCTCTTCTCCAGACTGAACAGCCCCAATTCTCTCAGTCTATCCTCGCAGGCTGAGAGAATTGGGGCTGTTCAGTCTGGAGAAGAGGAGGCCCCAAGGCAGCCAGTAGTAAGCTCCTCCTAAAAACATATTTTCAAACTGGTGTCGCATTTTTAAGGACTGAGTAGTACAATAGTAAGTCATTAACAAAACCAGAATCCTAATGCAGTACTTCCAAAAGTGTGTGTCACTTCTAACAAAATGTGTCTCAGGGCAGAGGGGAGAATGGCAGGTTGTTTGTTTGGGGGTTTTATTTTAGCAGAAATTGTACTATTTTGCTGGGTTTCAGTCTCTCTCAGCTGATGAAAATTTTATAGTCTTTTCCTCGGTGCTTATTGATGCATACATACCTTTTAAAACTAAATTCACTCAGATTGTTCTGCACTGTGCACTGTTTCTGGATTTTGCACGATTAAAATAACTTCTTTACTTTAAACCATCTTGTCTGTTTTCTGTTCTTAGACCTTTGAAGACAGTGACTTGTTTCATTTGATTGGTGTTGTCTGTGGGCTAGCAATATATAATTTTACTATTGTAGACCTTCATTTCCCTTTGGCTTTGTATAAAAAACTCTTGAATAAGAAGCCTTCCCTGGATGACTTAAAAGAGTTGATGCCAGATGTTGGCAGGTAAGCAAGAAAAAAACAACTTGAGTGTTACTCAGAATGAATTTCAAATTAATTTTCCTTTAAGAACATAAAATGTGTTATTTTCATGCTAACAGAATAAACAGCTGAGAGGAACTTGTAGCCATCACGTCACTTGAAAAAGGATAAAAACCAACATTGTTTAACACCTGCTTCTAAGACTTTAGTTTTAGTATCAGTGTAGAAGGTTTTGAGTTTGAAATATTATTTTCAAGACCTGTGAGTTCTAGCCATTAATTTTATAAGTGTAAATGTGAGCACAGTTCTGTACAGCTTATTTAGTCCATCAAGGAAATGTTTTTCCTTTATCAAAAAATACTTGCTAAATACCTGCCCATGAGTAGGCATTTGAGCAGCACTAGCAGGTAGGAGATTGAAACAAGGAGAAGAGCATGTTTTATTGCCTCGGTATTGTGAATGCTAAAGTTTTCTTAAATTTAAGGAGAAATCAATTTAATGGAAGAGCCCATCTATTGTTACTAAGTACCTACTGCCTCTGGTTTGTGAATCCCTTAGCTAAAGACTAAGATATGAATCTTCTCTCTTCACACTCAAAAAGTAATCAAAAGGAAATTGCCTGAGATAAGCCAACCCTGCACAACGTGTGCAAAGCAGTGAGCAAATAACTGAAATAACAGAAGAAAGATTCTTTTTTTTAAAACTTATCAAAGCATAAACAAAACTTCAAGAATGCAAATTCTTCTTTCCAGTGGTACCGCTACTTTGTCATTTATGTTGCAGGGGAATGCAACAGTTATTGGACTATCCAGAGGATGACATAGAAGAAGCATTCTGTCTTAATTTTACTGTAAGTTTTGTACAGTGTTTGAAGTATTTATCGTGCTCGTGCCATCTATTGTAACCACGGCTGTAGGAATGTTAGAGCAAAAGCATCAGCTGCTGATTGCCATGAATTTCAGCATCCACATATTGCTGTTAGCTAAGTGTTGGGAAAACGCTCTTTGTGCAGAAAATAAGATTTGTCCTGTTTTTGTTTGTTTGAAACAACAGATCACTGTGGAAAATTTTGGTACAACCGAAATTAAAGAGCTCGTTCCTAATGGTGCTGACATTCCTGTAGTGAAACAAAATAGGTGAGTGTTACGGGTTACGGGGTAGTTCAGTGTCACTAGCTGCCTGAGGAATGTAACTAGGCTACTATAAATATCCTTTGCCAAGCTGCTACGCTAATGTTGGAGGTAAAACTATTTGGTTTGATTTTTGTCCTATGTATCATTGAAATAATTGTTGTATTTCAGGATTTGGTAGGTGTGGAGAGGCTGTCTAATGTTGCTCAGAACGTGTAATACTACTTTTTCACTCTGAAGTACTTTGAAGCTCTTCAGGACCCATTTTGAATAGATACTCATTTTCTGAGATCAAAAATGTTTTGGTTTTGCGGAAAGTCATGTATAATTTGAATTTAGTGATTAGGGATGAAAACTTCAGCTTACGTTTCATAATGTGGCACCTATTAATATATGAAATACTATTTCAGAGAGATCTTCTCTTTGAGGAGATGAATTAACGTTATGCAGTGCTGTTGTTAGAAAAGTGCGTGAGGAATGGGTGGGTTTCTTGCTTGTTCAAGGATTCTTTTACCCCTGTGCTTTTAATTCTTCCAGAGTAAAGAGAGAATTGAGTTGGAAGAGTATACCCTGTGAGAGCAGAATGCAGCTATGATACTCTATACCTGAAGTATAGTAATGCTAAGTAGTTTATTACTCTGACATTTTCTCAGGAACAGCCTTTCCTTCTACTGTTAGTATAACACAAGTTACCTGCCTCTGCTAATTACAGTGTGCATTAAATGGGTATTTCACTGAGTGCTGGGAGAGGAGGAGTGTGATTCATCTCTTTGCCCACCTCCAGTGTTTTCAGTTCAACAACTTTAATAAGTGTATTGCCAAAATGTGTTTAGGTAATCCTTTAAATTACTGGTTATGTTATTCAAATACTGTGGATGATGTACAAATGTTGTGGGTTTTCACCAGGGATGTGCCTTGGTATGGTAACTGTAATCTATAACTGAAGTCACTCTGCCAGTGTGGAAACTAACAGTGTTAACTAGGATTGGTTAAAATGGTACTTAAAAAAAAAAAAACCCAACCCAAATAAAATGCTTTATCACACCAAAGGTATTTAGTTCTCTCCCTGCTGCAGATGATTTTTCCAACAAGACATGAGACTTCCTTGTACCAAAGTGCAGATAAAAGTCCATCTGTAGCCTAGCTCCTCCACACTGGTCTTTCTCCTGCATAGGACTCAAATGTCTGAACATTATTTGCATTTGTAGTGCAAATACAGTTATCTTTTAACTTCAAAAAACACAGCAGTGAGTTTGACTACTCTGTTTCTGCACACTGCATGTAATTCAAAGCTCTGAGTGTGTTGTCTTTCAGTCCAGTTCACTACAGTAAACAGAAGTAAGAGAAATGTGTAAAGTGCCTGGAATCAGTTACACTAAAGTGGTCCTGGTTTTCAGCTGCACATTAGGGACTCTGTGTTGGAGGGTCATAGTGGAGAAGGTACATTTGTGTGCCGTTTTCATCAAGGTGATTTTAACTATGGTTTTAACATGAAGCAGATAATATATTAGGATCCTTAGTGCTCTGTTCCATACAGAAATGGCTGCTGGGTTATTGTATGACAGTTGCTTTTTTTAGTCTTTTTTTGTCTCAACATAGTTCTTTTTTTCCACTTTGTACAGGCAAGATTTTGTAGATGCATATGTGGATTACATCTTCAACAGATCTGTGGCTTCCTTATTCAGTGCATTCCATGCAGGCTTCCACAAAGTATGTGGAGGTAAAGTTCTTCAGCTATTCCAGCCCAGCGAATTGCAGGCAATGGTGATTGGGAACACAAACTATGACTGGAAAGAACTGGAGAAGGTAAGAACTGCAGTTACCTGTTTCTTTCAATTATTTTTAATTTCAAGTAGCAAAAACAGAACCTTGAAATGTCCTTTTGTGTTCTGTTTTAATTAATGTGACTACCGGCTTTGGTTGGGTTGTTACATTAGAAGAGGGGAAGTGAATAAAATGCACACAGCTAATGAAAGTGAGTACTCTTGATTGCCAAAACTCACTGTGAGACTTGGTCACACCTTTATTGGGGTAAAAATCCCTTTGTAGTACATGAATCTGGCCATATAGTTGAAGTAAGACTGAAGAGCTGAAGAAAATGGACCAACAGCAGTCAGTCACTTCCAGTATCCCTTTGCACAAACTGCACTCACTCAGTTTGTCCCGCTAGTTGTATGTGTGAACAATAATGTTGTGTCTTACTCCTTTTAGAATACAGAATACAAGGGAGAATACTGGGCAGACCACCCTACAATTAAAATATTCTGGGAGGTTTTTCATGAGTTGTCTTTGGAGAAGAAAAAACAGTTTTTGTGTAAGTATTTCAAATAACTCTACAGAAGTTGGTAACAGAACAGGACCACTGTGAATTCAGGCCCTTTCTGTGAAAGGGCATTTGCCTACAACTATGTGATTAACTTTATTTGGAATACAAAAAAATGTAGTAGAAGAAATGGGTTGTGAACTTGACTCTGGTTTTGGTGGGGTTGTCTGGAGTAATTCTGCATGGTGGACAGTTTCAAGATCACAGTAGACCAAAGGTCACATCCTCCAGTGTTTCCATTACAGATAGGTGGAATTTCAGTTATAACTGATTGCAAATGTGTCAAGGTACTGATATGAATGGAAATGTGCAGAGTAAAAACAAAGATATTGAAGCATCCTGTGAGCATTTGTTGACAGACAGTAGTTAATGGATTAGTTTCCAGTTCAGATAAATCTCTTGTTGAACAAGAACCATTGTGTATTTACAGGATGCTCACAAGTGCAGCCCCTGGATTTAAGTAACAAATGCTGATGCATGAAGAGCTTAGTTCCCCCTTTTCCTACTCTTACACTCTTTCTTTTTTTAAGGACTGGTTTCATATATGAAAATGAAGCTTTTTCCTTTATATATAATTTGTTGTGTCAAAAAATAGTACATGTAAACTGGAGATACGATGAAGTCACAGTTGCACTTTTCTCAGGCTTACCGGGAAAATTCTAGTGTGAGAAGCTGACTGTTGCTGGAATGATTAAAATCTGCAAGTGGCACTTAGAGCTGCATGTATGATGTTTGCAGGGTTAGTCTTCAACTGCTTTCAAAACTTTGTCTGTTTTTTCTTGACAGTGTTTCTGACGGGCAGTGATCGTATTCCAATTCTTGGAATGAAGTGTCTTAAACTAGTTATCCAACCAACGGGAGGTGGAGAAGGTTATCTTCCAGTGGCTCACACTTGCTTTAATCTTCTTGATCTTCCAAAATACACAGATAAAGAAACCCTAAAATCGAAGCTGATCCAGGCTATAGATCACTACGAAGGTTTCAGTTTAGTATAACTTCAGAAATGAGAGTTCTGTGTAAAGTTGGGATCATTAAACTAGCCATGTGTGTCTGTCTTTGTTGTGGTAAATTCAGTGGGTTAAATGGAGGAGATGATCATATAAACGGATTATTTGCAAAAGCATTCAGTGGTACGGATATTTGTGGGAGCCAAAAAACCATTCACAAAAATGAGGAACTGTCTTAATACACCTTCTTGTACAGAACCATGTGGACTTCTTGCCATCTTACAATAAAAACAAGAGTATTGTGAATTGGAGTCAAGTTTCACTAACATGAATTAACATTCACCTTATGCAGACGATTTGGCGTGGGAGTGCATGAGAGACTCGCTTAGCTTTTTCAAATCACTTAGTAAGAGCGATTACCTTTTTCCCTGATAAACTCATGGTAACTTTTCATTTTGTAAATAATAATTCTTTTGTGATAAAATAATTATGTTCCAATACCAGTATGGTTTCTATTGCTTGTAATTGAATATGAGCTTATTTTACGGCTTTTAACAACAAAGTGACAACTCTGATTTCTGAAGATATATATTTTTCTGGTTTGTTTTAAGAACCTTAATAATGAAAGCGATTGTTTTAAGAGACATTCATCTTCACAGTGTACAATCCATGAAGCAGTCACGTAGTGCTGATGCAGAACTGCGTACTATGGCATTTTTAATATGTGGATAGACGAGCTGACTTAATACACTGTTTTCTTTTTAAGGACTGATTCTGTAATTAAGTAGACACAATTATAAAAGAGGTTAATTTATCATGTGAAACCTCTGCAGCCATGTGTCAAGAATACAGCTTAAAAGGAAAAGATGCACCAGACAGTTGTTGCTGTCAAGAGGTGAAACATTTATTTTTAAATGCTGAAAGCTTAGTTTATGGTTTCTAATAGAATTTTCACTTTTTCCATATAAATGCATTTGAAATAACTCTTTAACACCCCCTCCTGTTTTCTTAAGATTTTATTTTTAGTATAATTGCCCTGAGATGATTGCTTAGCTGGACAGTTCCAGATTTGACTTTCCTTCTCTGGTGAAATTCCAGATTGTGTGGTGTTGATGCATATGTGACTTGCAGCTGTGAAACAAATATTTATTTTTTTTAGATTTTTAAATGCAGTGAAAAAATTCAAGCTATAATAAAAGACTTGAATGAAACCCTTTGCTGGTTGGTGTGTGTGGGCAGCATCACGCGTATTTCTTCAGCTGGAGGTCAGCCTCTTCAGGCGTTACATGGATAGTGCAGCAACGTTACCAATATCACGCTGGAAGAGCGGAAAACAATTCACTTGAATTGCTTGTAGAGCAGTAATGGACAGGAACATAATGCAAAGCAGCCAGTACAGGTAAAGCCACTGTTTTTTTACAGCTTTCTCTTGCTATCTAACATCTGCTGATTTCTCTGTATGCAGTCCAGTGTTTCCTACATTCATTAGCGGGCTGGGAAAGTCTCCCTCTGCTGAAAAACAAGAAAGTAGCAAATAGTAAAGCAGCTTAATCTCACTTTGCATGAAGAGAGAAAAGGAAAAGAGAAAGGAACAAACCGTGATACGCTGCCTTCATTTGAGCAGTGGGATTAAGACCCTGTGTGTACATTCTGGAGCTCCAAGCTTGCAAAGGCAAACACAGAAAGTAGACGATATAGTGCTGTTTCTTCCTTTTTCCCATGTGTGTTGTTACATGAGCAAGTGCTGGTTTATTTGTGTAGGATCTGGCTTTGTTTAGTGTGCTCAGCTGATTGGTGTCCCCTGAACAGTAGTGGAGGGGTTTGCTTGTTTGAGCAGGTCCAAGTGTAGTTTGGGTCCACATCATCTAAGCCCAGCACTAGATACATAATTAATTTCCCTGTGGGACTTTGGTTTTTTTCTGTATTCTATTTTTCATCAGTATTAATCTGAAAGATGAGGAGTGGCCTCATTCCCTAGACAGGGACAAAATCCAAGCTGTGGTTACTGAACACTTGCTTGATTTGGATGCCCAGTTTAGGAGGTGCAAGAGAACTTGAATGTCCCTTATCTTTGACGTGCTGTAATTGTTGACTAAAACTGCTGAGGCAATTACTTCATGTTACTGCAGAAGTTTCTCCAACACCACCAGGATTTTTCTTTTCGTGGAACATCAGTGAATACTAGTAAGCATTGAGTGGGTAGGGTCTGTGAAACCACAGGCATAGCAGGACTAGAGTAACTTTACACCAGACAGCAGCTGGGAGTTTTGGCAGTTCTGGCCTTGATTTTATTCACCCCTACAAGAGATGGAGCAGGTTACCTATGGGGCAATACTTGAGTTAACTGGTTCTCTTAACAGTGCCAGGTGCCGGGTGAAGCTCTCCACAGCTGGACACTCCAATGTTTCCTGTGGCTATAGAAGGGTGGGCAGCAGGAACTCTCTTGGGTGAAGTCTCATTTTGTTTACAGTATTTGATGGTGGGCTTTGTGTCAGAATGGGGGAAAATAGTCTGTGCTGTGCTTGGCTAAAATAGCTAGGATGTCAATGGGAAGAGCCGTGGACTGCCTTCCTTGTTACATCTGGTGTCGACAGCCCAGCAGTCTGTGCTGCTATTCAGTGAGACCTGGACAGGCTAGAGAGCTGGGCAGGGAAAAATTTAATGAACGATAAGGGGTAAGTGTAGAGTCTTGCATCTGGGCAAGAACAACCTCAGGTACCAGTATAGGTTGGGGACTGACCTGTTGGAGAGCAGTGTAGGAGAAAGAGACCTGGGGTTCCTGGTGGACAGCAGGATGACCATGAGCCAACAGTGTGCTCTTGTGGCCAAGAGGGCCAACAGCATCCTGGTGTGGAGTGGTTAGCAGATCAAGAGAGATTCTTCTCCCCCACTACTCTGCCCTGGTGAGACCACATCTGGAGTATTGTGTCTAGTTCTGGGCTCCTCAGTTCAAGAGGGGTGTGGAGCTGCTGGAAGGAGTCCAGCATAGAGCAAGGAGGATGATGAAGGAAGAGGAGCACCTCCCTTATGAGGGGAGACTGGGGGATAAAATTGTTATGCGGAAATCAAAAGGCTTGGAGCATCCTCCTCCGTCACCTGCTGTAGCCAGGTTTAATCCTACAGCTCAGAGTCCTGAGAAATCCCTTTGACTGTTTTCCTGCAGTGTGCACACACTCAACCAATACAGTAAGACCACCAGCTGTTATTTCTGAGTCCTCAGATTTTTCAGTAGGACTGGAGCCTGTTCATGCTGGTGCACTTTACTTAACTCTGAGCCGCCTGCTACACTGACCTCCTTTCCGTAAGTGGAGTTTGACAGAACTTTCTAGCTGCAAACCTTTGCCTTCCCATTTCTGCACTGGTGTGTTGAATGTGAAACATATATTTTATGTCAGACCCCAAGACAATTGTGTGGGAAAAAACCTCAAAAGCACCTGAAGCTGGATTTGGCAATTCCACAGTCACAGCTGTATGAGTTTGTGGATCTTGTTCCCCTAAGGAGCTACAGAGCCGGCAGAGTTTGTGTGTACTGGTGCTAGTGGAGATCTTTATCTCACCGAGGTTCCAGGCAGGTCTTATCAATGGGCCATTCCCTGAGCACCTGACTCCTACACTGCAATTCCTCAGATCTGTGCATGGCTGCAGGCAGTCACTGCTTTCCCCCACTGCCTGAGCCCCTGAGGAATTCCAGTGAGGGAACAAAAGATGAAGACTTGAATTTGGGCACATTTCCTCCCTTTTTTAAGCACATTCGGCAGCTTTTCCCTTAGGAGGCTTAAAGCTGCCAGGCTGCAGCTAGAACCCAACCAGTGATAGAAATTGTATTTGCCATGTCTTTGGAAATGTTTAAAGCTGAAATTAATTGAATGGTTTGTGGCTTAATTTTGCACAGAGGCTCTATGTTCTTGCTGGCAGCAGTGCCTGAGTGCTCTGGGAGCTACAAGGAGCATCTTCATGAGCCTGAGGCTGTTCACTGGCAAGATAGGAGTGTCCTGCTGTCCTCCAGGTGCTGAGATTGAATCTTTGAGTAGTTTGAATTGGAAGTGATCGCAGATGTCATCTAGTTCCAACCCCCTGTCATGGGCAGGGACATCTCCCACTAGATGAGGCTGCCCAGAGCCCCAAAGAGAGAGGGGAACCGAGGAGATAAGAGACATCAGTAGCATCTTCAGGTGAGAGAGCAGCCCCCCTCCCCGTCTCCTGAGTGGTAACAGCTTCGCCCAGTGCCCAGCTGCTCAGAGGCGGATTTAAAGCTTGATGAGGGCGGGCCTGGCCCTTCCCCTGCAGCTGCCGGCCCGGCGTAGGGTCTCGGAGATGAGTGCGGGGTCCGGCTCGGCGCTCCCGGCGCGGGAGGTGCAGTTACCGGTGATCCCGGTGCAGGTACCCGAGTGCTCCGGAGTTCGGGTGCTGGCGCTAGGCTCAATCGAGCTGCAAACTTTATAAAAGCGTTGCGAATATTAACTGCACTGAGTAACTCAGACCTCCCGTTTCTCGAGTTGCGTTTCTCTGTGTCTCTCAGAAACTCGGTCCCTTCCCAGGGACATTGAGAGCCTGGAACTGAATGGGGCGCTTGTGCGTTTGTTTTGTCGGCGGTTCTTTTGTTGCTCGGATGTGCCTCAAGCACGTTGGAAGGGGGTTTGCAGCGGCGGCAGAGTGTCTTCTGCTCTCTGAGAGTAGAACTTGGCATGAGCTTCGGAAGTTTTTTCTTGGCCTCTTGTTTAAGTGTCCGGGACAAAGAGCTGCACCCTAGCTCTGGAGGGACCGGTCTCGGCAGTTGAGAACGGCTGCAATGGGTTAATCTGAGGGACAAACTGTCTCCGAATTGTTTAGTCCAGGTGCTCCAGGAGAATGTAGGGAGGGGAAAACGTTCCTCCTTGGAATCCTCCTCAAGGAGCTTCGGTAGTCCTGTCCCACCTGAGTGGCTCGATGCCTTTTTGTTGAGGCTTTTGTGAGCTCCCACAGGGCCCTACAGTGGGGAGTTCCACAGGCCATGTGTGATGGTTTACTCCATCAGCTCTGCTTTCCTTCAACTGAATAGCCCTTGGCCCTGGTGTTGGGAGTTTAACAGTTATTGTTTTCCCTTCATGCACCATTATTACTGTTATGACTTTTCCTAGTGAGCCTAGCTGTCCTCTCAAAGCTGCTGAGCAACGTGACAGTGCTAAGGGCACTGTTACAAGTCTGTGAGCTGTAGTTGTCCAGAATCCATTGTTAATGTAGATGTGGCCAGTTGTTTTAGCCTGGAATTCTGTGTTTTGAACTGTTTTTTGTTCTCCAGATGCTCTGTAGATAAGTGTATTACACACATCTCTCTGCCTTGAGAGTCGGACATTCAGCTGTTGAACTTGTACCCAACTATGTCTTTTATTTTCTCAAACGTTTTTCAGATTGACTCTAAACGCTGGTTTCACTCAGATTTTGTACTCCTGTAACCCCTCCCAGCTGGATGATGTTTGGTGCTTTGCTGTCACGTGTTTAAAAACATGATTCACTTTTCATAGTGAGAAAGGCTAATTAAAATGTACTGGATTCAAGGTAGAGCATGCACGGCCGTTAGGAAAGAGCTGCTACAAAATTTTAAAGTACAAACTTCATTTACATCCTTTGAAATCCTTTAGTAAGGGCATTATTGTACCTAATGCATTGAAAAGGAGGAAAGGGGTTGGGAGATGGCACCATGTGCTTAAACAGCTAACGGTGTGTGGCCTCTTGCAGTGCACCTATTTATCTATTACAAATAGAGTCAAGATGGCTTGACTCATAGGGTTGTCGCACAAATAATGAGAAAAAATAAGTAATGCCCCTTTTTGAGGTTGTACAAATGACAGCTGGAACTGAACATTCTTCCCCGCTTCCATCTTTATGCAAGGTGCTAAATATTTGGGTGTAACAAAGACTGTGACAGCAAGTGTTTCCTCATACTCCTCGTTTGCCTGATGGGTATTTTAAATGACCTTCCCTACAGGGAAAGGATTTGGTACCAAAATGGAGGAATAAGAGGAAATGTTATTGTTTGTGATTCCTCCTCTGTTCAAGTACTACTGGCAAAGGTACAGGAAAGAACAAAAAGCAGGACTTCCAGATGTAGATAAAGGTGCAGCAGCTTTATTCTAGAGGAAAAATGTTTTCAGGTCCTTTCAGAGTAGTAAGGAATTGCTAGAGGTCTTACCAAGTTAAAAATTTTTAATACTTTGTCTCAACTTTGTGAGTTTAGCAAAAGGGTTTTGTTCCTAATACAAATGTGTATGTGAAGGATGCTTGTTCAGAAGTACAGTGGAATCATTGAAATAGTGTTAGTGGAAAAACAATTACATGGGGGTTCTGGCCCTTGATGGGCCTACAGGAGTAACCAAAGATTGACCCATGTAGGTCTCTCTGCAGCTGGGCTCCTGTGGCTGTGCCAGGCAGATGAGACCACCCTGAGGGAAACACAGGTTTACCTGTTGGTGTTACCTGTGTGAAGATAAAGAAGTGATGTGTTTGTGTGTGGGCGCCAAAACATGCCCTGCACACCTGAGTAGTGCAGCCTCTTTATGGGAAGCTTCTCCTGGATGTTAACACTTTGGGGTCAGGGTAGAAGCAGCAAGCGCCAAGTATCAAGGGAGCTTTGGTCTGGGCAGAGAAAGGGCAGCAGAGCTGTGAGCTACTGGAACACCAGCTGAAACAAACATTCTTGTTCAGCAAGCACGTTTAAATTTAACGTGGGGTTTGAAAGACGTTGTTTTATGAATGACAACACTACATTGTGGTTTAGAAGGTCATTTTACCAAAGATACTGCAGAGTAGCTTCACTCAGGATTATTATTTTTACCCCCTCAAAAGGGTAGATGGAAAAAAATCCATTTATTAAACAATGCCTTTACGTTAGCCAGGGCCTACCAGGAAATCTGTATGGCATCTTTTGTTAAGCTTTTAATATCTAAGTAGAAATTAATGGAAACCAGAAATCAAATGACAGTTTTAATAGACTTTAGAACAGAGTGTACAAGTATAAAACACTGGTTTTGTATTTCAAAAGTTGCAGGAAGATAGCCAGTCATTTTAAACAGTCTTCTACAAAACATATGCCAGTAGATTACATAAAAGACACTATATACAATATAAAAGAGCAGAAAACAATCCTCACTGTAAAAATAATTTAAACCAAAAGTATTTCAATTTAAAATATCTCATATAGCACAACCTAATACATTGTGACATGCAAGTGAAAACTACGCATACTGCATTCTTGAGTGTAGCCAAATCAGAGACACTTTTAGTTTGGACAATGAGACAACATGCCATCATCTTCCGATGGGTACAGGAGGCTGTTCTTAAATATTTATTAACTGGGATGTCTTACGTTCAAAGAACAGCCACTCTACATCGTCCAAAACGTAATAAATATTAAAGCAAAGAATATGAATCACCTACATCATAGAGTTTGTTTGGGCTGATGTTGAAGAAAGTGGTTTATAGAAAAATGCTGCTTCACTTAACTACTGCACTGTGCAATTTTACAAAATAGTTCTAGAGGCTTGGAAACAATCTGCACTTGAAAGTTTGCAACATCCAGTTGTAAGGCAGCCAAGCATTTGAGTATGTACAGTTGGAGTAGCTGCTTTGCTTTTAATATGCAAGGTGGAGCTAGCAGTGGAAAACACTTTCCCAGCCTGAGACATGACCTCAAACCAGCCTGCTTCAGGTTAGGCTGTTACTCTGCCTCTGTCCACTCCAAAGCATAAGCAGAGGCTCTGGGTGTTTAGTTTCTCCTGGTTTTGTTGCACCAGTTAGTATCAAGGAAGAGGTTTCTTTCTTGCTCCTTCTCACATGCGGGTAGAACTATTCTGCCTTCAGCCTCACTTTCCCACTAGAGCCTTGGCAATTTGTCAGATGCTGTTTGCAGTGCAAGTCGTGCTGTTTGACTTCTGTGCATAGCGACAAAAACTTCTACCTTGGGGGGTCCATTTAGTTTAAAACACTGGTTTTGTTTGTTTTTAAAACACTGTATTTTGTAAGGAGCCAACATCAGCGTCACTTCATGTCCACAGGAGGAATTAAGCTTGGTAACCTAAGCAGTCTCAACAGCACTTGTAGGTCAGTCTGAAACCCACAGGACTCGTCAAGTGTTCATTGTCTTGTTTCCATTCAACTATCTACTCACATTTAAGTATGTCTCAAACATACAAAGTAACTGTTAAAGGAAAAATATTAGCTGCCAGAGTAGAACTTAGAAAATGCCAGTGTTTAATGACAGACTAGGCGAGAACGATAGGTTTAGCAGAAGTGTAAGAAGGTTTTAAATAAACCAAACTGTTACAAAGCAGGAAGTGTGAAAATACCATTCTTTGGTCTAAATTAGCTGTTCCCTTTATATTAGTTTAACATTCTGATGGCTTTTTCAAAACTGCTTAAAAATAATATAAGCTGAAGTTCATTAAGCAAAGATCTGTATTATATACATGGATGCCTGCTCAGACAGATGAACTCAAAAGTGAACACAGTGACAACTGCTTAGATAATCTTAGTACCTTAAAAAAAAAAGAATGAGTTAGTGTTGAGTGTGCAGTAATAGAATTTTATTGAAAAAGGTAAAAAACTAAGCATGAAAATCTGTTTTACTTATTTATAAACACTAAATCCTTATGTTGTTGTTGCTCTAAATTCAGACGTAAACATTCAATCTGACATGCCAAAGCTGCTAATGCTGGTGGAAAGTTCCTGTAACCAGTCAGTCAGTGATCACTTTACAACATGTTGCTTGGATGCTCAGCTCCTGCAGCTTCACTTGTATAAGCTGATTCATCAGCTGCCAATTCATCTTGTTCAACTCCATCTTCCCCAAATCCAGGTTCTTCTTCCCTTTCAGCAGCATCCTCATCCTCTATGCCATTGTAAAACTCTTCAATCTCACTCTCATCCTCTACATCTACGCTCTGACTATGACATGAACCACTTTCGCTACTACTCCCACAAGAGCTGGAAGATATGATATCATCTTCAGAATCCGAGTACACCTCGGCACCATGGAATATATAGCGATTTGGCGGCAAAAACAGATACTGAGTGCCTGAAACAGAATTTCAAAAGTCAGTAAAAGGCTACAATGAATGATTCATATAAGATCATGCAGACTTGTGATTAGAAGGTGCTCACACAGGTGTATCTGCACCAGTGAAACTTCACTGACAGGTAATATTACACTGGAAGCACCTTTGTTTGTTTCCACGTGTGTGTTATTTATTATGAAGCACAGAACAAGCCTTTTTCTGGACAGCTCAGCAGTCCTCCACCCCTCCCTGCCTTTGACACACAGGTGTTTAAACTGTAATGTTTAGCAGCAGTTTTCCTCAGTCTGCCTATTTAAAGCCAGACTTCTACCACTTGTAGCAGGACCAGGACCCACTGCAGAGTACCGAACTAAGTTTAAAACCAGCCTCTGCTTTGCAAGATACAATTCAATGGAAATTCTTCATCCACACTGAGCGTCCTGTGTGGCAACTCTGTGCATCAGTTAAGTCTCAAGTTTCCTTCAAAATGCACCTGAGTCCAGCTTTGAGATTTGCTTTTCAGGGACCAAATATGACCCAGTGTGAGCAGCTTCTCAACACCTGCACTTCAAACTAATTTTTCTGAAAATGCACTTGAAAATGTTAGAAATTGGTTTAGTTTCTGGTATCTTACTTCAACCTCCTAGACCTTGATCTTTGTAGGGAGTGTGTACTCACTAATCAGAATAACTATTATGAATTTAAGAAAATTTCAGACATTGGCTTGTCTGAAAGAAATAAATGACATGATGGCGAGTTACACAGACACTTGTCTGAACAACACTAACCATCAAACCCCATGGGTAACTGAGGTGCTGGTTTAAACAAACATCTTGCCCCAAAAAAGCAAACTAAGTTCGCACTTACCATCCAGCCGCTTGCTAATTTGTTCTTTAGCAGATCTGTTTACCCAGCACTTCTTCACTGCTTCATTCTTTTCTTTATTTTCTCCATTATTAGATCCATTTTCCTTCATTGTCTCAGAGTTCATTAGTTCACTGTTAGTATTTTCAGGGGTTTCTGGTGCTGTCTGTGTGTCCTGAAGCTTTTCCTCTGTGCAGGTCCCTTTAGTTTCTGAGGCAGGATCACAGTTTTCTACCTTACATTCAGCTGGCTGTTCTGAAGACATCACCAAAGTGTCTGGTGGAGTCATTCTTTCTGGTGAACTAGAGTCTTCTGAAAGGATCAGAGGGGTAGGTGGCAGCTCCAACGAGTGCGTTTCCAGCTCCCTGTGCACTCGTGGAGGTTTCTCTGTTATTTCTGAAAGTTTTACTGGGTTGTAGCAAAGTTTTGTATATTCACTACCCAGCCTTTGACATAATTCATTAATTATAACGTCACAGTCTCCAAGAAGCTCCACGTCAAAGTGTAGATGAGGCAAAGGTTCTCTATTAATTAAGATCTGAGGCACTTCATGAGGGATGGAGCCTACATATAGAAAAGAGAATTTAAAGGTAAGTCATTTGAGTTTTGCTTTCAGCAGAGATCTACTTATAGAGCTTGATTCCCTGGATTTCACTTGTAACCAGACCAATCCACACAGATGAGGAAGAAGACAAACAAATCCCAAACATAACAATAGCATTGGGAGCTGCTAAGCCTACTGTAACCTACCTAGACTTCTTATCCCCCATTTTCTCTAGTAAAGTTAATCACTGGGAAATGTGCACAGAAATACTGACCACAGAAACGTTTGATCAGGTAGTCAAAACTAGTACTGCAGTCTTTGAGAAGAATTATGCTGGCTTTGTGCCCTCACTTTGTGTATTTAAGCACACATGAACATGCTGCTGGTAGGTGACAACCCTTAATTATGGCAAAAGGTTTCCAAGTACAGTCTACACTGCACAAGGTTGTTCAACCCATTTATGACATGGAGGCTTCCAAAACGCTCCAGGGTAACATAATACTGATTCCTCAGATAACCCACTAATGAAACACAGTTCTGGGGCACAGGAAGAGCAACAGTTTGTTTAGCAGATGCAAATTTTCCAGTCCTTACGCATTTCTCATCAGCCTAATAGTAGGCTCTGCCTCTTGTACAGTGAAGAGACTATTTCTGCAAAGGCCCTGGATGTGGTGCTGTTCCCAGTTAATAGCAGGTGCTAAGCTCATGGCCTCCTTAGGTAAATAAATCACCTCTTGTGGTATTTTCTCAGTCTTCCTGAAGGGTGTGTTTCTAGATCAGAATACCTGAGCAGAGGTATTTTTCTATATCACTGAAAGCTCTAAGGATCCAAATGGTGACACAGTGTACAACACCCACTGTGTATCACTACTATTAAATAGGGATTTTCTGATACTCCATTAATGGTTTTTCTTAAGATGATTCCTTTCTTAATCTTTCAGGTAGCTGTGAAAGCATACTGCAAGCATGGAGAGAAACTAATTCTATCTCAGAACAAACTAATTCGAGTTTTAGGAGAGTAGTTTTTTTGATTATCATTTCCTCACCTTGAGATATGCCTGGAATATAGAAAAAGCACCTGGAATTTGTTACTTTCTCTATTGTGCATGTCAGCTTTTCATAGACAAATCTCTTTTCATCTTAAAAAACCAGATGGTTAATCTAGTTTCTTCTGTGAATCAAGCCAAAAGCATTTCTGAGAGCTCTTGGCTGAGAATTTCCTTTTTGATCACTTTTTGGAAGAATGTATTACCAGGGATAGTCACTTACTTGGAATCAATGCTACCGGTCTCACTTTCAGTGAAGACCCAATGACGATAAGGAGATCCACTTCATTTTTGTCGTACTTCATGGCTCGATGGAACTGCTCAGGTAAGTTCTCCCCAAAGAACACTATATCTGGCTTCATGATAGCGAGTGGCTCATCAGGTGGACATCTAGGACATCTAGGTACGACCTGCATTACAACAGCTTGTTACACATTGAAGACCTCGTATTTTAGCAATTCACAGTGACTTATTCTGGCAAAAGGAAATTTCAGTGACATTTTCTCATCTCATTTTTCTGTGGGTATATAGACAAGTGCATTTCTTACTGCAGTGTGCAGCAACTGCACATAGGAATAGAACTACAGCAGGAGTAAAGAGGAGGACTCTTAAAAGGGAAAAACCATGCAGGTCTACACTGTCTTACCTGATGACTAAGCCAGAATCTATGCTCGGAACCAACAAGCAATTACCTCCTGTTTGATAGGAATACATTTTCCTTGGATTAATCAGAGCAAAAACATAGATTTCACCGTCAGTTTCCAGTAGAGGATCTGACACAAACCCCTTCCTAATTCAAGAGTATATTGTAGAGCTTCTCTATTTTCTCCTCTCCTCCAGAAGGGTATGCGTGTTACACACATAAAGTCAGGGGGCACTGCACTGTGACTCTCACAAAGTGCATGGGACAAGACCATAGAAAAGAACTTTTGTCTGGTGTCTGTTTTAAACTTTTCCAATTCCTCCAAAAACAGAGCAGAATCCTTGTTCACTAAAACAGGTGGATGAGAGTTATGTTTGTGGAGAAAGGGCTCCCTTTGCTACTGAAACATGAGGATTTTTTGGGACCTCTTTTCACTCTTTCCTGTCTGAAGACTTCTTCATGGAGAAGAAAAGCAAGAAGGTGAGTGACATGTGTACAAACAATACTGCCATTACTACTGAGCTTTTTTTTTTTAAATAGGTCAAGTTTTCCCAGCTGCAATGTTAGCATATCATACCTCAGAATAAGTCTAAGGAGCTAAATCTAGCTGCAATCCTACAGCAGACATCCAAAGCAAATGAGAGCTGTGTAAAGAGATGTGTCTTGCCTACTGTAATAGAGAAAGACATGAAAAACTGACAGTTAAACTTGTAACGACTCCCTCTGTACAGAGAACATATGCAGAAAAAATAATATACAATTTAGAAAGTTTAAATCAAAGAGCTAGTTTATGGATGCCAGCAGCAGGACAAAAGACAAGGCTTTCCAAATGAGGAAACATCACAAGTAAAAGGCCTCCCTTGAATGTCATAGGGCATTTCTCAAAAGTGTTAAGTCTTCAGAGAAAGAATCCAATCCTTTTTTGAACAGAACCTTGTGGGAGTGATGTGTAAGGAGCAGTATGGCACAAGAACTAGGAATTCTGATGGAGGAAACCTTCACCACATACCCAAGCATCTAGTAATTCTATGCTAAAGGGAAACCAACCAAGGAATTGCCCAAAAAGAAGCAGATGGGTAGAATCAACATTTTTCTTGGATCATTACATACTAGAAAGAGAGGTCACAGCACTCAGACAGCTTAAGCTTTCCTGAAGCTTTTACCCTGCTGTCTCTTCTCTTTATGCTATCGATGCCTTTGTGCTTTCAGCTGGAAGCTTACGGAGAGAAAATAATTTGCTCTGTATTAGGAGGAAGATGAAATTAAGACACCTAACTTTTGATTTAAAGAGACCAAGTAATATTACTCTCTTTCCATCATTTCTCACAGGAAGTCTAATGACTTGTGACTTAACAGACCTCTGCAGAGTGACTGATGTTCCTATCCAAATTATTTGAGTCACTGTAATGGGCCCATAAATGTTTCAACACTACACTACTCACCAGCTTCTCTGCTAATCCTCAGAAAGGTCGTCAGTGATCTATTCCAAGAGCTGAAATTGATACCAACAAATTAAAGCTAGATAATTGGCCACTTGATTGCCTAGGGTCCTCTTTCCCTCAGATGCAGCACTCCCCCAAAACCCCACCACCTCTGCTGACATATTTGTCTACTGAAAGATAAATGGAATTTCTCATTGACTACTGATGCTATCTGTATATCAAAAACAAGATTTGTAAAGCTTACATTGGCTTAGGAATATCCAAGAGTGCTTTCCATTTCTTGGGCCTTTTCTTCCTAAATCTGAGACCCTTTCACCCTTTCTTGAAGCAGCCTAAAATAGCCAAAACCAAAGTAAAAGTGATATTTTTGGGAGCAACTCACAGTTCTACTCAGAAGTTCTTTTGTAACTGTTGCTGCTTCTCATCCAGAAGGATGTCTGTGTACAGCAACCAAGAGAAAGAGTAAGTTACAGGGAACTAGCACAACAATGAAGAGCTGCAGCAAGAAGCTGGTAGCTTTCTAGACAGATGAGCTCACAATTCTCCATCTACAGCATGCTGAAAGGCAGTCCTGGCAGAAAGATGCTAGCTAGACACACTTCCTCTTGAAGCACTTGGACCACTATGGGAGGGGGCCAGAGCAAAGGAAAGGTAGTTGTTTTTAGGGAAAACTAAGGTCCTGGGGCCATCTATAACTAAACTTTCCAGCAGTGGAGGACAGCACAAACTAGAAACCTGAGAATCTGTTGGGACCTATGTGCCAAAACCATTTTTGTGAGGTAGGACTTATTAGAGAACAACGCTAATGATATGAATAGCATTTTGTTTCCTAAGTGCAGAAAAAGTCTCTCTTGATATCTAAGGAACCAACTTCTCTATACTGGAGAGGCAACAGAAAAAGAAAGTGGACTGGTCTGGGAAATGCAGGTTATGAAGTAAAGATAATGATTGCAAACAAAGGGTATGTTTTCTACTTCTTCTTGTGTGAAATTATATTTGTTGGTAACTATATGTTTCATTATGAAAATAATTTAGTGTTGAACATTTAGGAAGGTCATTTAGAAGGAAGAAAAATTAAACTTCAGCCAGCTGGCTTTGAAGGAAAAGGTGCAGGAAACATCTGTAAGATAAAAAGTTCTCAAAAATAATACTCTTAACAGCAAAGTTAACCAGATTTCACATTCAATTCTCATTTGTTATTTCAGTGTTACAAAGCTTCAGGATTACAAGATCAGTATTTCTTAAATGTTTAACTTTGACATCTCCTCTGAACCGCTTTCACTGAGTACCAAAATGATTCTGTGATTCTGTAGTAACTGAAAGATTCACATTCCTTACATGTTTTTCATCTGAAGTTGCACCTGTGGACTCTCAGCATTTATCAGTAACACAGAAAGAGTCCCCTTCTTGTTCTTGTATAAACAAGATCTTTTTTTATCTGAGAATCATCATCTCAATTCTTTCAAAATAAAAGGAAGAACAAAGAGGGTCACACCAAGCCAAAAGTTCTTCAGCTCAGACAGAGCAGAACTAACTCCTGCCTTGGCCCTGGGGCACTTTGCACCCAGATGTGGAGAATTTGGAATATGGAGTAGGTTGATGTCTGACATCTCCTTTGAGCCTCTTCCTTGCTCAGAGGCTGCTCTGTAGTTGGCAATTTCTCCATGAAAGATCTACTGTTTAAACATAGTTGTAATGTACATAAAGCTCAAAGGGCATTTATAACTGATGTTATAAATAGTTAATAATTGCTTTTACAGGTTAACATAAAGGAGGTGTAAATCCAACTTTCTACTTACCATTGTAACCTCTAGTTTTCTTCTTAAAACTGAGTTAGGGTTTTGTTCTGCTTTTCCCCATTACCTAATTTTGCAGTGTAGCGTGTGAGGATACTCTTACTAGAGGCAATGCTCGAGTACAGATGTACAGATAGGCACCTTTATCCAATACAATGCAAAGATATGTAGCCTTTACAAAGCAATCCAAGTGGGGTGTTTTAGGGTTTGGTTTGCTTGGGGTTTTTTGAAGGGAGAATTAGTTACTAGAATGCTGCAGTGATATAAAGTGAATTTTTTACCTGATTGAAAATATCTCCACGAACAACTTCACAGTCAACTTTGTATTTACAGATCAGGCAGGAAGCTGTTGCAAAGGAACCTGAGGGGAAAAAACCCGTATGGTAGAAGTAAGAATTTTTGTTATTCAGATTTAATCTTTCTGCCCAAGCTGTTTTATCATAAAGGCTGTTACACTGCAGTGCTACACAAATTGGTTATTAAATATAAATGTAAAATTCAGAGAAGATACTTGTAGTAGCAAAATTAGTTTTTCTAGGTGTTAGTTAGCAGCTGCCTTGGTTTAGGAGTAGTGCATGTCAACAGAAATTATGCTGTCTCCTCTAATTTCTCCAACCTCATTCCCCCAGCGTGCAAGTATGTGTAAGGAAGGGAGAGCAGGACCGTATGTGGCAAGACCGTATTAAGGTGGTTGCTCTATCCAGCCATTTGGTAGCTCTAACTGGCCTGTTTCTGAGGAAGCTGAAGGTGATGCCAGAGTATCTGGTAGAGCACTGGTGTCTCTGCCAATCTCAAGAAGCAGCTATCAGGTGGAAGACACACACATGAAAACAGTGTGAAGTCACTGTGGGAAACTAGATTTGCTTTTTAGTACATGTGTGTGCAGAAGAGATAAGCCTGCAAGGTCTTTTTTTCGGTGGAAGTGATGATGTTATAATGTGAAGGAATGGTGAGGAATAAAGTAGAAAAATTAACATATTTTCTTCTAATCGTGAATCAAGGGGTGAAAAAAAAAATTGGGATCTTTGACCCTGCAATGCATCGCTCATACAGCAAAACCCTGGGGATCTGATTTCTAATGATACATGATTAAGGGCAGTAAAAAAGCCCTGTGACTGAGTAACGTACAGGGGTACCAAAAGGAAATGCTTCCCTTCAAAAGGAAACTTTTATAAAGATAATCATTAAGATGTTAAAAGGTTTGCAGAAGCCAAGAACAGCTAAAAACCTGGTACCAGAAGTTCATCTGGAGTATTATTTTAAGCTGCTCAAACCAAATGTGTTCTGCTAGTAACCTACACAGAGCAGCCAACCAGCATACTGTTAAATTAAGGGATTCCAGGGCTAAGCACAACATGCTCGGGGGTAGTGTCTGGATAAGACAAAGAAAGTGAAAGTACAGAAAAACCTGAGGCAGACTATTTATGAACATGGAGAAGTTCAGGTCTGCTATTGAGTGCTGGCATGGAAAGCGCACAGCTTCTGAAACACTTGCCCAGCACCATAACTCCCAGAACTTGAGGATTCCAGGAAGCATTACAATTACTTCTTCATTTTAAATTGTTTATAGTAATAAATACACAGTGTGTTGGGACACATCGGTCTGGCTAGCAGACCTAACCCTGTCTGAGGCTTCCACTGGAAACTACTTGTAACTCTAAAGTTATTTTTCACTGTTCTAAATTCTTGGTGAAGAAGTTAGGCTGTTCAATGCACAAGCTGTTTGTAGCCAGGTCACTGTAGCCTCTGACCACTCAGCTACAGTAATGACCAGGAATATGATCTCATTTCAGACATGCTGGATGAATGGAATAGCCATTTTAAACACAGAAAATACATCTAAGATAGAGCAGTCTTCATACTAACAACTTTCCTGTAGGTTTGTAGTGTGAATATGTCCCAAGTTTCATATATGGACTCCCCCAATCACTACAAGGTTCCTTGTCATTTGACACACTCACAATTGACTTCTGAGACAAAAAAGTGGATAAATATACCAGCCCAAACCCTCACATAGCAGCATTTCAGGTTCTTTTTGGCCACTAGCGCTACTTAACTGCCATTTGTTGAAGAACAGTGTAACTGTGTGTCAGACAAAGCTTGATGTGCTCAAAATAACTTTTGCTAATTTCTGGAGGCCTCAATATCCATGACGTGTTTGTAAAAAATCTTTTAAATGCTGCTTACACAGGGCACCTAAAGGTGATCTGAGACCTAAGTGCTGTCGTGTGCAACTGAGAAAATGGGAAGCCTGAGTGTGGCAACGATGTGCAAAAAGCAATTCTGCTTATGTTAAATACTTCACACAGACTGACAACCAAGAAACAACGCATGACACACTAAAAACAATGGAGACTAGCACTAGATTTGGGTTATTCAACAAGATAGGATTCTACTGATTGTTGGGTCACCACAACAGAGCACCACGTCTGCTCTGTCTGAAATGAAAAAGAAAGGGACATATCAGACACTGACTTATGCTTTGTAGAAAACAAAACCCTGTGTCCCTGGAAAAGGCAGAATTAGACAGGTAGGTCTTATAAACATGCCGACACTGCTGTTAAATCATTTATTTGCCAGAAGTCTACTGAGTGATCCAAATATGCACTTTAAGAACAAATTCATTGTATCCTTTTCTTAAAAATGAATCCCTCAGCTTTTAGCTTGGCATTTTCAAGACCTTGGAAATGGAAAGCACATCAACCAACTAATTAGGACATTCCACTTCATTTGATATTATAATTTCATAACGTGTATGACACTGAGGGTATAAGAATATGATCTTCTGTACAACTGAATGGAAATGGTGACTAATTATCAGTATTTTATACTTGAGATAAAGCAACTGAAGTGTCAGGGTATTTTTCAGTTTCAGTGGGATGTAGCCTGAGTGCTTTCACTTGTAACACATCACATGCACCAGTAAAAGTAATTTCTAAGCACAAGAAGAGTGAAATGACTAACCATGACACTGTATTATCCTTTGGATGCCTGCAACCTGTTCCAACGTGTCTATGTTCTGAGTATAGTTGCGAAGTAGTTTGCCTTCTTTGTCCATCAAAGCTATGAACTTGTGACAGAGAGATGGCTGGAATTGTCCTGGATAGATTTCCTAGGGAATTCAGAAGTATGTTAAAAGGTGTACACCGATACACCAACTGCAGCAATTCACACACGGCTACATATTATCATTAATTATTAGATGAGCAATAAATGTTGTCACTTCCTTTGCATTTTGCCATTTCTCTCAGATCCAACTCTCTTTTCACCAGATGAGCTTCTGCAAGTTGTTCTTAATGCAGCATAAAAGCTAAGGTTAGATCTTATTTTAGTTTTGAGGCCTGTGATATGGGAAAGCTTTTATTTCCTTTGTAAGTGATCGCAATATTTGTTACAGAACCTACTGCATTTTGACCCAAGCTTCCTGAGGAATTTGGGATAAGCAGTTTTTACTCAGCATCACCATCACCCGTTCCTAAAATAAGAACCCAGAAAGTGGAATGGCACTGGTTATAAAGGGGAAGACAGGTGGTACTTGGACCAGCTTTGCCAATTTAGCCAATTACAGTAGTCATCAAGTTAAAACCATATGGCTTAGCAGAGCAGTTCCATTGAGCCCTCCCATTAGATCTAAGTAGAGGAGGTAAGTGTAGTTAAAGAGCATGTGGACAAAAAGCCATTGGTATTTCACAGTAAACCAGGAGTTTGCCAAAAGGAAAAATTAAATGCAAGCATTCAGCTGAAAGCTTCACACTAGGAACCTGTCTGGAGTTAACCAGCTCAGGTAGTGCCTCTGGTTGCTATGTAACAAGCAGGCCCTCAGCAGCACCATCACTCTTCCTCAGAAGCACTTATTTAGGGGGAAACCTGAATTTCAGACTCTCTGCTCACCAGTCACTCCCTCACTGTTGAAAAGCAATTGTGCTGGAGTTTCACATAGGAAAGTGAGACCTTTTTTGTCCAGTGACTTGTGCTTTTTCTATAAAGAAAATTAGCAAGAAGGAGGACACTTAAAACTGAATCAGAAGTTATAGCACAACAGTGAACTACTAATCTTTGTGACAGCTCTGCATTCAGCTACCACATAGCCTAACTAACAAAACACCTTTTTTACAGTATTTGCTTTTCCCCAAATACTTCAAACTTCTGAAGCTTCGTGGGTCTGCAGAATTAAACTGCAGCAATGACCAATGCTTGCTCACTGTGCTATTACCTAGACTACAACTAACGATATACAAATTCAGATATTTACATGGTCTTGAAAGCTTTCACATCTCAGTATGAGGAAGCAAGACATGTTTTGTCCATAAGCTCTGCCATTCTTTGTCCCCAAAATTCAGGGAACTTAAGATTTCATTGAATAAATATTCTAACTGAGCTGATGGACAGAAAAGGAGAAGGAGGAGGAATTATTTTAGTAAAAATTTATCATCCAAACTGTATTTGGACTATTGTAGTAAAACCTTTGCATAGTCAGGCTTTGATTAAGCTTTTGTTAGGGTTTTTTTTATTGTTTGGGGGGTTTTGTTTTGTGGTGGCTTATTGTTTTTGGGGGGTGGAGGTGTTGGTTTCTTTTAATATTAAAAAAAGTAAGGAACTGTGTATACAAGACTTTCAGAGAAAGCTAAGCAGATCAAGAATGCATGGATTTTTCTTTTCCAATCTTTATAAGAGAACAGTAGTGTAAATTGTGAGTGAAGGGAAGGAAGAGTAAACACAACTAGTAGCGACTGCTTTTCACCAGTCCTTACTTGTGTAGTAATAATATTCTGGTTGATTTTTTCTTTTATTGTGAGGAAATTCTAGACTGAATGCACTAAATGTTTTGTTCCTATGAATATCTACAGCTTCTACAATTCCTTCTTGCCTCAGATGTACTCCCTGCTTTTTTAATACTGTTTAGTATCACTAACATCTTTCTGAAACTACTGTGTTCTCCCTTATAAGCAAACTAGTCCTTGCAAAAGAGCTTTGTCTAAGATGGACAGATGCTTCTGACAGCTATATCAAAACCTGAAACAAGAACAAACTCATTCATGTATGAAACTGTTTTAGTCCTCTTTACTGTAAATAGAGTGATAAAATGTGGATGTACTGTATTACAGTGAAGAGTATGCCACAAACTCAGATGTAGCTTTCCACATTACTCATATGATGGTCAGAAGCTTTTTGTAATCCTTCATTTTTCAAAGTAACAGCAGCCAAGATTACTGAGGTTTGATCCCACAAGATTTTACATATCCTCTCTGAAATTAGAGACACTAATAATAATAATAATAGTTGTACATACAACGAACTTGTAACAGGAATAGTAAAAATAAGCTTAAAATAAGGATATAAAATGGATACATGGCAAAGACCTGCCTAAAGTGTTTGTTATTAAACTACTGAATGAGGTCTTCCATTAAATTCAATACATCGGCTTTCTTTGGTCTTGTTTTTAAAAACAGACGAAGACAGCATTTTGTTGACATAGTGGTTTTACATCTGACTTGTGCATTTGATAGTTATCTGTCTTTACCAACCAGGATAAGAACTGTTGGGAAATCGTACCTTTGCAAACTTAAAAAATGGCCTGGGATCCTTCCTGAAGTATTCTATATCAAACATAGCCTGAGGATCTGGAAGATCTGGGAAGTCTACAGCAAGGCGTGCATAGATGCCATCTCTTGATCTGAAGTCAGGTATTCCACAAGACACCGACACCTGAAACACATTTTTGCAATCTGAAGTAAGTGAAACTACATATTACGCTATAAAGCGATGCTATGGTACAGACTACTTGGGAATCCATGCTTCTGTATGCTCACAGTGCTCAGATACACTAGGAACAGTATCAGTTTGGGATATTCTCTCTACTGATTTTTTGCTTCTTTTTTAAAGCAATATAACCATTGCCAAATCACAGAGAAACAGCAAAGTTTGACAACTGGACAAAACACTCCTTTAGTACAGTCTACACAGGCAGTAATAGGACTCCAGATTTTTCTTCTACTACAGTAGGTTTTGTAAGAAATGAACAAGGATTGAAGACACAGCTGCATGACTAGTAATCAGTGCACTGATTTGCCAACTTAGGCTTGGACAAGGTGGTTGATTTGTTTTTAATATGCCTTACACAGTAACAGGACACATGCTTTTGATAAACAATTCCTGTTGGAAACGTTATCAAAGCATTGTAGTAGTCATTAAAGACTAAAATTTATTGCCTGAGACTACCCCAGTGTACTGTGGCAAGAGAAGGAGAAAGATATGTATGCTAGCAATTAGAGAAAGTGCCAGGCTGGGTAACAGCCAGAAGTAGCAGTGCTCTACTGACAAGCTCATTTTGATTACTCTTCTTTCTGAAGGGTGCCATACCTCTGGGTATGAACAAAAGCAAAATCATGACCTGGTACATAGGTATAAAGCTTAAACAGTTTTAAAATCTTCAGTTAAACACTGACTAATCTCATCAGCCTCACAGAGTAGCACATGGTAAAAACAAAATTCAGTCTACTGAAATCTAATCAAACCCTCCTCATAATCCTCCCCAAACTCTCTTTTTTGCTTTTTTAGTCCTATTCTACTCTCTCTAGCTTCATCAGGTATTTGAAGAGATTCACTGACATTTTATTAAAAACCATTATCTCTGTTTCAAATTTAAAAATTACTGATAGGAAAAGTTTTGGAATGGCAGATGTTATGTTATTCCATAACTATTCTGCACAGAAGAAACTGATGGTTTAAATGCTTAAGAATATTTTCTTATTAAGCAGTGAGAGCCTGTCTTTTCTAATTTAAGCTCCAGTCCTCATGTCAGCATCATTTTAGGGGGCACCTGTGCTTCCTCTTCCCATCTAACACAATGATTTAATGACTAACATTGCTAGTAGCACATTGCCTGCACACTGTACAGCACAGGGTAAGTACTGAAGTACCTGTCTGTGTACTGCCTCACTGTCCCTGCAGCCATACATACCCCAGCTCCAGTCAAGACCATGACTTTTTTGCACTCTTGTAAAAGTTTCACAGCATCATCAATAGTATTAATATCTTTTCGCTTTTTTCTTTTTGGTGGTTCTGAAAGAATGTTTATAACAATTTGCCACAGTGTCATATCATCCAGTTCAGGTGGAGGGATTGTTTCTGGTAGCAGGTCTTTCAGAATTGTCCGTGGGTCTGTACCTAACATGAGATGCTGCTGAACAAAAGTGTAGGGACCTAAAAAAAGAAAATAATTAAAATGGAGTCAGGTATTGCAGATGATCACAACCGCTGTCCCAGTTATCTATGCTGACTACTACAGTTCTATTAACCAAATGTAGTGCTTCGTTCATCAACCCCCCATATGTTTTGGTCTAAATTGTGACTTGACAGCATAGCTTGAGCTTTCACTTATTTTCTGTTAACCCTTGAACAATTTCATAGAAAAGTTTCTCATAGCAAACTTGATAGCTCTTAGATATGCACTTAGTCAGCACTAAGATTTTTAAAATGCATCTTCATTTTCTAGTTTAGTTTGCATTTCCCCATGTTTTGTAAGGCGTTTACAGTAGTCAATGGAAGAGACAACAACCATACACGTACTTTCCAATCATTGTATAAAACATCACTCTGAAGAGACAAATAGGACCCATAAATTTTTGTTGTTCTTTTAGTTGTCTAGCACTAATGATTTCAGAAATGGTCTCCTGAAGCCAACAAATCAACCTTTACAAAAACATTTGAGGTTAGAGCCACACAAGAGGTAAATCTTCAGAAGCTAAACTAAGGTGTCCCAAATAGCTGTCACTAAACCAGCTACAGTAAGTATGAAGAAAACAATCCCAAAAGGCGCCATCAGTGGTCCTGTAATGAGTACACAGCATATGGGCAGGTGTTTAGTGGAATACTGTGTTATTATGTGTTTTCTTGTTGGTATTCTTACCAATACCGGCAAAATTAATGCAGTGCTATTACCATGGCTGTGTAAGACAAAAGAACTCAAGTTCCAACCCAACTGCACCCTTGAAACCACTGTCCCATACAAATCACTGTATGTGACTGTACCAGTAATCTGGTCTCTGGGCAAGGCATCTACTCAGTTCCTCACTGCCATGCCTGATCTGTTGCTAATATACAATATATATATATATGCAGACTAGGAATTCCAAAATTGATATGACACCTAAGACAATAAGCCCTACATACTGGCTAAAATTATAAAAGAATCATCTTCCAGCTCCTTAAAGAATCAAGCCAGATGTATGTCATCAACCTGTTCAACTTCAGCAGTCTGCACAATGCTTTTAATGTGGGTAATGACAGGTTTTCTAAAAAAAAAAAAAAATTTAAAAAAATCAAAGTTTTTAATTAAAGTGCAGCAAGTTTGAACAGGTTAATTTTTCAGCGTCTTCAATGACATACAGAACACCATCAACAACTCCAGGATGCTCAAAAGCAGTAACGGTCTAGTTTTTTTCCTCAACAGGAGAAACCATTTGAAGACTGGGAAGAATTAAGTAACTACACAAAGGTAAACAGCATCTAAGAACTTTACACAGGTATCTACCTATGCGTGGTCTTGGGGTCCAATCACTAGAGCTTGCATGTGAGGCTCTGTCATCTTCATCACTATCACAGGAGTGAAAACCATTGCCTATGATTTCATCACTAAAAAGGAAGTTATCTGCAAAACAGCACAATAACAACAGGTTACACCTCAGCCAAACACACAGAGGTATGAATTTATCACAAAACTTAAAACTGTATGCTTTTGAGTTGTCTTACTTAGATACAGGAAATTGCTACTTTTTTTTCACTTTACAGAAACATTTTCAAGGCTTTGGCAGATTCAGTGCAGGATCTGCCATCATAAGACTGATTTTCAGTGGGCTGGATATGTTAACTTTAGTGTAATTTTCATTCCATGAAGTATTAGCATTAAGAATTTTGATTATTAAAGAAAACACCACATATTTTGTCAAAGTACAATTAAAAAATCCTTTAATAATTCTCAGTTCATTCAGCCAAGAAATTGGGATAAAATGTAATGTGTCCTCATTTATAGACAAATCTTCGGCTGGGAACTAAGATCTCACTAAGTTTTAAAGAAACCCACAAATACAGATGTTGGTACAGAATTTTATTAGGCTGATAGCTTCCAGCTGAGCTGCGATGGGTGTGCACATACACATTTGTATGGTATTTTAGTATGACAGAGAACCACCTTTACTAAGTTTATCTCATCCATTTTAGCCTGCATCTCGACTTGGTTTAGAGTACTGCATAGTTACTCCAGCTCAACATATGGCCTTAGGCCAGAGTAACTCAATCTAACTTTATCACGTATCTCGATGACAGAGTCCAAGAAGATCATGACTCTTGCCTTGCAGCAGGCAGCACTAAGCTAACACTTATCACAAAATGGAAATTTCAACCTGAGCAACTTATTAGAATTTAGACTACTGAAATGTCTTCATTTGTTGAATACCTAAGATTATGAACAAAGGAGAACAAGTCTCAGTCGTGCTCTCTAAGGCAAGGAATCACTACAATAGTTTCTATCTCTATTTGGATAAGCCCTTACAAAATTTGGACTAGGTTAGTTCACTTTACTCTTAAATAAAAAGCACCACAAAACACTGTAATTTTTTTATTCAGAGATTGTGTTGTGCTGTTCTTTCTCTTGCTGGCATAAATTCTTTATCAAACAGAAATCAGGTGGAGGAAATGCGCTTTTTGCCTTGTTCTTCTGAAACCACAGGCGCTTCAATGACATAAAAATTTGTTAGCATTAATCTACATAGTTACAGCATTTCAAAAAACTCGATTCATAACATCACTAAGCGTGAAGTGCAAGTTTTACTAAAATGACTATATCGACTTTACAAAGACTTAAAGCTTACATTGCTGAAAGTTACCCTAAACAGGTCACATTGTCATGTATTTAAGAAACACTGTGACAGATACAAGTAGGCTGAAAGAGCAGCTTCGACTGAAACACTCCCATGGAGTTCATTTGATCCCTCACGGGACTGACTAAAGGGAACCCTTGCCAGAACAAACCAATCCACAGCAAAACTGGCCTGAGGACCTGGGTAACTTGAGCAAAAACGCTTCATCTAATGCAGTGACGAGAGATCATTTGATTTACTCTTGTGCTGTTCCAATTAAGTTTTAACTCTCAGGGCTGTTCCAAACTTTTCATACAGCTCTGATCCCTTTTGGATTGCTTTTGCGCAGGCAAGCATTTTCTGTAGAGTTTTAGCATGTAGTTAAAGTATATTTAACTCCACTTCAGGATAAAATGCAAAGATATAACTGGCAGAACGCAGAACCTTTTAATAAGTCTTTCCAAAGTGCTACCTTGAAAAACAAAATCAGCAACAAAACTCAAAAGCTATCTGCTGTCAGTAACACAACGTGATTCCGACCCTGCCGGCATCGCAGAAAAACTTTTTACAAAAATACAGTTTAGCTTTGTGCTGCTGAAATCTTATCCAACACTAAGTCAAAATTTATTTCGAGAGCTGTTCGAGACTGCTGCTGAAGAAATTGCCAAAAGGAAATGAGCGTTATGATTTTCCCGTTTTTAATAAACTTGCTGCCAGTAACGCAGCAAAATGAATGCTTTCGGAATCGAAACCGATTAGGACGAGAATTCATCAGGGTAAGGGAACGGCCTTAGCAGCACGGCCGAGAGGCACTGAGGAGCTGTGAGGGTCTCATCCGGATAGCCCCCAGCCCGCACGGAGCCCCGCTCACTGTCCGCAGGCCCGGGCAGCCGCTGCGGCAGGCAGAGGCCGGAGTAGCCTGTGTCCGAGGGGGAAGGTTAAAGAGCCCGCGCACGGGAGGGAGTGCCACCGCCAGCCACGGCTGTGAGGGGCGGCCCAGAGGAGGGAAGGGAGGGGGAACTGGAGAGGTCCTCACCGGGGTGCGGGTCCGGCGCTTCGGCCGCCCCGTTTGAACACTGCGCCCTCCTGCAGCCAATGGCCGCCTCCGCCGCGTCTTCGCCGGGCACCGCCTCCGCCCCCTCCCCCCGGCCCCGCTGCCGCGGAGGCGGCTCCGCCCGGGTGAGGCCCTGCCGCTCGGGCCCATTGTCCGCGCCGCTCCACACCGCCGTCGCCTCGTCGTTGTCCTCCTCCTCGTCCTCATCTTCCTCTGCCCGATCGCTGCCATCCACGAGCCCAGCGGCCGCCTGGCCCAGCGGCTTCTCCGCGTCCAGACGTTGGGTGGGCGCCGCGCCCCACCCACCCCTGTCCTCCGCGTCTAGACGCTGCCGCTTCGCGGCGGGCTCGACGCTCTCGGCCGCGCCGCCGAGGCCGCCGCTGTCGCGCGGGCGGGGAAGCAGAGCCTCCTCGTCCGCCATCTTGGAGCAGCAGCAACCGCCAAACCCCCCCTCCTTCCCCGCTCGCTCACTCCCTCCCTCCCTCCTCCCGCC
>JAOXOE010000632.1:5023706-5041099 GCA_028565055.1 Phoeniculus purpureus | reverse complement strand
CCCCCCCCCCCCCCCCCCCAAATATCTAGGGTGGAAAATCTTGGCAGCAACTATTGAGCCTCAACAAATTAAACTGCAGATAAATGTTAAAACGTTAAACGATTTGCAAAAAACTTTTGGGTGCAATGAATTGGAGCAGACCCTATTTGGGTATTACAAGTATTCTTTTGTCTCCTCTCTTTCATTTACTTAAAGGGGATGAGGCTCTGTTACCGCCTCAGTCTCTTACAAAAGAGGCTCATCAAACCCTTGAGCATGTTCAGAAAGCCATAGCACAAAAAAAAGGCTCATAGGCGCCTTAAAGGCCACCCAATTCATTTGTTTATTTTTGCAACTCTCTGTCAGGTTTATGGTTTGACAGGATAGTGGGTTCCTTCTCTTTCAGACTTCAGAATGGATCTTTTTGCCTTACCAGCCTAAGAAAACTGTCTCTACACAAATCCAGACGACTGCAAACGTCATTATACGTGGCAGAAAAAGAACTGTGCAAATACCTGGCTATGAGCCCTGCTGTATCTTTATTCCTATTACAATTGGATATGTAGACACAACAATTCTATTAATCATCTCACAGGAATCCCCCATTCACCACAACATCAAGCTATTGTAGAACATGCTCACTGAACCCCTAAAGAAATACTTGAAAAACAGAAAATGGGGACATTAAATAAGGTACTGTACGTGCTTAACTTTTTTTCTCTCAGAGATGCAGATACTCCTGTGAATCTTTTCTCATTTGGCATCATTGTAGTCTAGAGATCTTGCTGTGACACCTCAGAAAGCTAAAGTTCTAGTAGAAGATCCACGCTCAAAAGAGTGGGAAGGTCTGTATGATTTACTCGCTTGGGGAAGAGGTTATGCTTGTGTTTGAGAGATTCAGGAACACGATGGGTGCCAGCTAGAAGCGTCCGCCCAGCAGTGACACATCCTGACAAGAACCAGAGAAACTGGCCGTCGTGCTTCCTTGAGAGTTACTATACACCAGAGACGGCGTACTGGTGTCTGTTTGATCCATGAGTGGTGCAGCAGATACATCATGATGTGCTGACAGTGTGTCAGAACTGTGTGAAGGGGTGTGCTGTGGAACCTAGTTTTGCTTTACTAGGGAACGGGGAATGTGAACATGCTTTGGGGCTGGCTGAGAAGAATGTGCGGGGTTAGTAAAACAGAAGGGGTCTGGTTGCCAGCCTTGAAGTACAGATAGGAGAGAAGAGAACAACTAATCTTCAGGCAGCAGAGCTAAGTGGATAACAAGATGTTCAAGGTTATTTTCCTGGGCTTGGGTCTGTAACAGCTTGGCACTCCTGCCAAAGAGGAAAATTACTGTGAAAAAGGTCTTCAGTGTCAGTCAAGAGACCCCACCTGAGACCCCCAAGACCAACTGCGCAGACTCAAACAGGATGATAACAATTAATTGTAATATCCCCTCCTGTGTATGCACAAGTATGGAAAGATTGTATGTAACCTGGTGAATTCTGCTTTTCGTTACACACACCTTCTGTGCGTCTGCCGGCGATAATAAACTACCTCCCCAAAAACTCTAAACAGAGTTCTCGGGTCTGTCCTTGCGTCAATCATGACACGCTGTGTTTCTTTTTTATATTATAAATATATTATATAATATAGTCATAGTAATTTATTTTGTATTAAATGTAGTAGAACAAGTAAGCTAGAAAATTTTGTTTCTAGAAGATGTTTTTGTCTTACAATGCATGCAATAAGAAGTCTTTTTGCTTGGGAACCCCCCCCCCCCCCAAAACAAACAAACAAACAAGACTAAAGGGAGGAGAAGTGGAGAGCTGCCTGTACAGCTTTCTAAAAAGCAGGCTCACAGACTCTGTCCTCCAAAACTGTATTGCACAAATAGAGTTTCTCTCATTTTTTCCACATTACAGGAGTAAATGGGATCTTCAAGTTATAAAAGAACCAAAAAAAGTTTAAATTCCTGTCTGATTAAACAAAATCAAGCCTTATATGAGTGTGGGGGGGAAAGCCTGTTTTCTGTTAAATTTGTTATTGGAATTGTGCATGCTCACTAAAAAGGTTGGTGTTTTGCACAGAGACTAACCTGTTGTACTGCCCTAAGCACAAGATTTTAAGCTACTGTTGGAATACAAATATGGTAAGGAGGAAGCAGGTGTGTACTGCAACTTACCAAGGGATGCTTAGGTTGGTACTCTCGTAAAACCTGTCTTCTCTGCAACATCTGAGATAAGATGTCTGGTTCCAGCATCCCTTGGTGTGAAACTCTGCATGTGACAACTTCAGAGAAATGCCTCATGTTATGGTCACGTATCCCATGGTACTATGGTCAGGTATCTACCAGCTTAAGGTTCCACTCTGAAGCGCAACATTTGTGTTCCCTAACACAAACTACCACCCAAGGCTGAAATCCCTGTAAGCCTTGTTTCAGGACACTTGAAAATGTTTGTTTTGCTGCCAGCTGAAATAATTATTTGTTTGTCCTCTCTTTCTTTTATTTTGTTCTGAGCAGGAATGTTTTGTTTTTTCTTCTTCCTCCTCCCTACCTTGATTTTCTGATTAACTTGAGCTAACAAAATGTAATGCTAGAAGGAATGGGTTTGCGTGTGTGGTTGTCAGGTTTCTGGCTTGTTCTTGAGTGACACAGCCAGTGGAAAGTGGTTGGTCCTACTCTAGTCTTTCTGAAAATGGCCTTTTCCTTATTTCCAGCCTTCTCTTACTTGATGATTGCAGGTATTTCAGCTTTTTAGTAATGCCGGGGCCATATGTAGGGGGAGATTAATACGTGATAAGCCAGTCAGAAAAAGAAGGAAATATGTGTGTGGTTTTGTATGTTGAAGGAAGTGCCTTGTTCTTAGTTTTTCCTGGTTATTAGTAGCCTAATAACTTCTGTGGGTTTTTTCCCCCTCATTGCCAAGTTACGATGTAGGTGCTTCATGCCTGTGCAGAAGGCCATAAGGGACAGAAAAAGATGATCTAGTACCCTCTCCCTGGAGGTCTAGGAGTTACCAGACCAGCTCCTTTCATGACAGGGAAGGTTTGCTGGAGCAATGGCGGACAGTGCAGACACGGCTGCTGCTGACAAGATATTACTTTGTCCTTTGGGACAAATCAGGACTCTGTGTGTAATGCATTGGGTTAATCCTGAGCTTTGCACTCAGTCAGGCACTGCCTGGCTGTCTGCAGAGGACATAGAAGCTGAGCCGTGAAAGACAGCCTTTCTCTCACCTCTGCCAACGGCTGTTTGTCGCAAGCGCTTTAGGTGCAAGGCTGGAAACTTTCCCTGGGACTTGCTGCTACATTGGTGCTGCTTTCTTTATGAAAGCAGGAGAGTAGTGTGCAGGCATGGCCTACTGAGCTGCAATAAGGTGAACACTAGATGATGCCTGTCGTTGCTACAGAGGCATGTTTAACTGTGAGAGAAGGTGTAAGTAAAACTTCAGCGCCGCAGCAGTGATGGCAAGAGTGGAAAAAAAAAAAAGCCAACCCTCACGGGCTCGCAGCGAGCAGGGTTCGAACCTGCGCGGGGAGACCCCATTGGATTTCAAGTCCAACGCCTTAACCACTCGGCCATCGCTGCTACTGGCGGTGATGTCTGTGCAGTAAGCTCCTTATAGAGCGTTCCGGGTCCGAAAGCTCCCGCCCTCAGGCGGCCCAGGGGCCAATGGGAGCGGCGCCCCAGGCCTGGCAGAGCCACGTAATGGCTGCGGCGCCTCGGCGCTGCCGCTGGTTTTCTGCTTGAAAGACTAAGTTTGTCTGCGGTGAAGCGGAGATGTGAGTTACCGCTGTCACCCTGTTCACGTGGCGATTTTTATACGCGGTTTCGCCCCCTGTAGATGCTTTTTTTAAACTCTAGCAGTAGTTAATTGTGCCAGCAGCAATACAGTGGACGGTAAAATCTAACTTGATTTCACACGTGTGCTGAAACGGCTGAAAATGATCAGTTTCTTCGTCATCGTTACTGCAGGGTACGTTTAGGGGAGGAATTTTACCCTGCTTTACCTCAGTCACAGCTTTCGTTAACACAGGGAATGACGGAGTCGCTAGACGTTCCCTCTCCCCCGCCGTCGTTTTCCTGTGAGTTACGGATGGAAAAGCCCTCAGAATAGTTCCTTAACTTTCCTCCAAAAATACTGCTGAATTCATACAGATCTTAACGAGAATAGTGATTAAATTAGTCTCTGTCATTAGGGTTGTGAGACTACTCGTTCAGGACTTTTTCTCTGGAGCCTGACCCGAGGGATGCAGGGGACAGGCGCACAGACCTTAGAAAGCACAAGGTGTTTCTAGAATGCTGAAAGAACTCGGTTATGAATTCGTTTGACTTTAATACTTATTAAATCCTTTTCACTGCTTAATACAGCTTTTAAAACGCTTTGTTTTGAATCCTTCTGTTTAGTCGGTAATTAGTGGTTGGGAGTTAAGTTCGTGGTTGCTGTCAGACACCTGTGGCCAATCAGCTCTACTTTAATGAGAACCAGTAGAAGCCTTGTTAGCTCAATGGGAAACGGTTAAGAGCCCCAGTGCCTACGGACCACTTGTAGGAGTGGATGGTCCCTTAGCTTCGTGAAGATCTGCTGTTGTAACAGAGACAACAGGTCCTTCTTTCTGATAGTCGACAGTAAATGGCTGGAGATTATTTCAGAGAATTTGGTTCTATATGTAAGTAGAATTTGGTTTGATGGTTTTTTGGGGGGAGGTACTTTGACTCCATAGGGTTCAGTGCTGTTGTTGGTACTACCTGTGTATCCTTTATCTCCAGGATGTGTTTTTGTGTTATTGTCGATAGAACCCCTCTCCAGCTTTCTCTACAGTTCATTTATACAGGTCACAAGCATGAAGAACATTTAAAACCTGTAACATAGAAAATGGATTTTATTATCCTAACTTGTATCCTCCTGTCCACTCCTCAGTAGTTTAGCACTGCAGTAGTCTTTGTTTTGTTTAATTGTTGGTTGTTTGGTGTGCTTATACCCAAAGTGATATGGACTGCTTTGCTTACATGTGTGGTTTTTTTTTGTGTGTTTGGGTAAAGCTCTTGTAAGCTGTGCTATTCCTGATACACGTGCTGTCTTTATCCTGTAGTGCACCTTGTTTCAAATACATGAAAAAGCATTACTTTACCACATTTCTATGATTATATAAATAGCAGATGTGAAGAGCAGTATGAGGAAAAGTAGTGCTTTGGGTATTCCACACTACAGCCATGGGGAACCTCTTAAAGAACAGACACAGTAGTAGAGACAGCCAAGGACCATATTTGCTAATGGAGAAACAAGTATTTCTTAGGTGTAAAGGCCAGAAAAGACTTGTTTGGGCTTTTATTACAAAGTGGGTTTTTTTGTGTTTGTTGGGTGGTTTTGTTTATACCGATTTGAGGACAAAGACCAGAGCTGTTTACTTCTACACAGCTGGATCTGCTAAAGACTTATTTTCTTTACAGAAAACAGATCACTTAAAGCCCATTCAAGTTTGTCTTAGATCTTATGAAACACAGGAAGTTTTTTACTGTTTAAACTCAAAGAAAACCATACCCCACATCAAAGGTTGAGTTTGGTAATATCCCTTTAGGTAAGGGTATTTGTTGTAGTTGTTCCTGAAGGGTTGAACCTCGCCTGGTTTTCACTTGTTTTCCCCTCCTTGGACAGAAATTTATGCATGTGTGTGTCCTACATAAGCTTTGTGTGCTTATGCATGGTGAGTAGGACACTCTTCAGGCAACTGGAAGCTTTGATGAACTGTTGGTTATTTATAAATCCTGGATGATTACACAAAGTCTTCACCTTCTGAATAGATAACATTTTGAAGAAGATTAAAGGGCAGTAACATACATATACTCTGACCGTGAATGAAGCTTTTTTGCCAGCTCAAGTCTACCTGAGTCTTTTATGGAAATTTGCACAAAGCATTTACCTAGGGGGGAAAAAAAAACCCCTGGAAACTCTTAAATGCTTTACATTTTGATTCTTTTTTTTCCCCTTTTATTAAAGATAGTTTATCAGCGGGAAAAATTCCCCTTTCTGTATGAAATATAAAGTATGCTTTCCCTCCTTTTCCAGCTGCCTTGATTTGTTGTTCTCACTGAAGAAACATGAAAAAAAAAATCTATTTGGACTCATACACTCTACATTCTCTTCAAGTCTAAATCAAAATAGTCTTGTTTTTAGACTAGAGAAACAATTTGTTCACTCAATTCTACTGAACTAGTCCTTAGTACTAAATAGTAGTTCCTACAGTGGTTTCTGAGAGCTCCAGGCAACTTTTTCCTGTATTTTATTACAAGAGGTTCTTTAAAAAAACCCTCCTTTTCCTCACTAAAATGTTACATGTGGTTCTTTAGGTAAGAAATTTGATAGCTTTATTTTTTGACTCATTCTGTAAGCTGAGAAAATGTGGAAAGTGTTGCTTAACTACAGACAGTTTTTGATCTGCATAAGGACAGTGCTCAAAAGAAAATGACATGCTGGCACGTTTATTACTGTTCTTTCTGCGTTTGACAGCAAGCAAAATCAATGTAGATGGTATCATTCATGTCTGTGCTGTGCAAACAGTCACATCACTGGAGGTCTCAAGCTGTTTGACCTCTGTTCTTGCGAATGAAGTTAATTGGCATCGATACTAAATTATGGGATCGTGTTTTGCAGTTTGGATTTGATCTCCTTGTCAAGACATGTGTTTTAAATCTGCTGAAAATCTTGCTGGAAAGACAGTCATTACAGAATCTTGGAACATTACTGTTCCAAAGCTATGTGAAATGCTGAAAACCCAAGCAAGACACAGCAAAAATAAATTACAGTGTGGTCTCAGTAACAAAAGAACATGTTTACTGGGAGGAAAGAGAGGGATGGTTACAGGCATTGACTGAATACAGAGCTCAGACCGTGCTTAGCCTTTGGATTCAGTGGAAGTTTCCCTATTAACTATTAGTAAATCCAAGCTGCTGCTCTAATCCAAACTTATTTGATGCCAAAACTGAGGTGAGCAGTCTGGGCTTACCAATGGCAAGAACAAGTCCTTTGGCGCACTATGTCCTTAGCTCAGTTTTATGCAGTGACACGAAGACTACGTGAACTGCTTAGGAAATGTCCACCTGGAGACCTGTGGGTGGCTGACAGCTGCATAGGAATAGCCAGTGCATTTCTCAGACCAGTGAGGTCTGAGGGTTTGACTCACCTGAGGGAACCCTTGAGTTCTGCTGTTCTCCATCAGGCCTGCACTGGAAGGTGAAACTCTACAGCTTAACCATGGCCCACAGGGTTTTGCCATGTTGCAATAAACTCTGACTTCTACGTGACATCTAAAACATGCATGTGGAAACCTGGAAAGAACTCAGCGTTCCTTTTGTCTCACGATTTTCAAACTCTAACTTTTGTATTTTGAATTTAGGAACCTTAATTTCTTAGTAGGACTAAACACTAAACTTTAAACGGTGGTTGCTTTAATTTGTGTTCTGATGAACCTAGGACTTGAATTAAACGTGCAGGTTCAGAAGAACATAATGAAGCATGAGGACTGGCTGACTCGTGTAACCACAGACGAAGTGTCACATTTAACCAATACTCAATTGAAACGGGAAAATCTGTGTCCTCCTCTTTAGAGGAAACGGTTACTTCAGCAGTGCTCGGGTGACCTCCAGTGTTCGTCGTGCAAGCTGCAAGTAGAATCGCAGAACATGGGTATTGGAAGGGACCTTGAAAGATCATCTAGTGCAATCCCCCTGCCACAGCAGGATCACCTAGACCAAGTCGCACAGGAACACATCCAGGTGGGTTTTAAACTACAGCAATTCATTTTATTCCTTGTGCACTTCTAGGTTATTCTCTTACACTTAGTTTTTTTGTATCTACAGCTCAGTTCTAGAAGATAACTCCTTTTTAGTGAGGCAATTTTGGTGTATTTTGTAGCAGCTGTGATGTTTATTTCAGTAAGATTTATCCATTTTAGCATAAAACTGGAAAACTTACACACACACATATATATATATATATATATCTCATTGATTCAATCTCTGTCCATTGAGAAGACACCCTCATTTAGTAGCCACACCTTTATCATACATGCTGCTAGTAAACAGAAGTAAATGTAGTAAGAGACCCCTTCTATTTACAGCTGCAGGGTACAGTAATTAAATTTAATGAAAGCTGCAGCTCTGACTAAAGGCTCAGAGAACCTCTACTTCGATGTCGCTGAAAACGAGGTTATAGGTTACACACAATGAGTAGCACTCAAACCCTTTGAAACTCCATTATCTCCAACAGACTCACAGCAGAGATGTGTTGGGCATGCTTTTCCTCCAGACAGAGGAATGAGGAGCAAAGTGACAAGCAATAATTTTCACTCTTGCAAGTGCACAGAAAGAAGAATGGGAGTGAATGTTACAGCAAATGTGACTACAACTAACTACAAATAAATCCATTTCTTCATTTGTTTGTTTTTTAATGCTATGACCCACGTGATTGGGTAAAAAAATGAAAACCTTGGTTATTTGCAGACTTCCTAGGGAACCCCTATGAGGAGACAATATTTACTATGGGAAAAAAATTGATCTTCTTAGTACAAAATTTCAGTTGCAAACAAAGGAAGCAAAACGAATTTAAGCGCTGTGAGGTCAAACATCTTTTCCAGTGTGCTGTAACGTGCAGGTGTACGTTCCCTTGAGAAACTAAAGCTGATCATTTTGATGAATCTCCATGGAAGATGCCATGCTTGTTGCTTTCTTTTCTTTCCTAAAGACATTCCTTTAGTTCACTGGCTTCTGAAAGAAAGCGTTAGAGGCTGGAAGACTTTGCAAGTGAATTCTCAGTATGGTCACAACACATTAGCTAGTACTTTAACGCTTACTTTTATGAAATACAATGGTTTGTGTAGAGCAGTTCAAAACAGGTGAGGAGAGGGGCCAACCAAATAACTTTGCCGTGGAAATGGCTTTCCATCAGTTTAATTCAGTGGCAAATTCTTCTGAAGGCAAGAAAAGACTGGCAAAAGATTTGAAAAGGCTCAGTCTTACGACGATGTCTAGTTGCTTGCACACCTGTTGCTCCCCCTACACACTTCCTTCTCTTGACCAAGCTCACTGCTAGGATACAGTGTCTGCAACACAGGGCAGCCAGAGAATTTTGTGAGGTGGGACATTCTCTGTGAAGAGCTTAAACACGTAGTCATGGCAGAGAATAATCAATAAAAGTAAGAAAACTTCCAATACATCTTACATTTCATATTATATTTGCACTTATCAGGTTCTGTGTGTCAAAACCAAGAGCCTGGCCAGAGCATTGAGGCCTCACTAACAGCCTGCATTTATGGACATATCATGTGATGGTCATGAACAGTTCCATCGTAAAATGAGACCCAGCTTAAGACTACTGGATTTTGAAGTATGTTCTTAGCTAAGAGGTTTGGGCTAGCTCATGAGAAGGACTCCATAACTATAGCTGTTATAAACAGCTAAGGAAGATTGATGGTCTTTGATGAGTGGGACTGAATATCTTGTGTACATACGACAAATTCTTTTGTTCATGCACCCAGAACAGGGAGAACCACTCATACTTTGGAAATACTCATCAATGCACACAGTCCTCTCATACGAACCCAAGTGTTATCTGGGAATACGCTGTTTGGAACAAGACAAAACTCTGTTATGGGTAGTCTACCTACTAGTTCTGGACTGTGGCTAGAACTCTGTACTGCTGAATTTACTATCTTGAGACAGCTATAGCCTGTGACACCTGCCACCAACAGGAAACTGAAGTCTGTGAGAAGTGAGGCACAGACTAAATAAGCAAATGCATAAAGATCAATGTGGTGAACAATGGCATACGTGGCACGTGGAGTCATAGAATCACAGAATCATTAGGGATTGGAAGGGACCTCGAAAGATCATCTAGTCCAATCAATGTGGTATTTCTACATCAGGCCCAAAGTTGCAAAAAAACCCCTAATCTGATGTCTGAAGATGATTATCAAGAAATTCCGTGAGCACCCAGCACTCTCAGTTTAAGAAAAGTAGGAGTCTTCAAACATTGCTAATGCTAATGGCACAGGTTTGCAGGTTCCTCTGATTGCACAGGTGTGTGGTGCATAAAGACGTCCTTCCATTCTACTTCAAGTCCTCCCTATTTTCTGAGGTCATTTTGTGCCATTGTCATGTATTCATACAATTAGATATAATTCATACAGCTAGATTTACGGAATTAGATCTAATTTATACAATTAGATCTAATTACTTAATTGTTGTTGCATGCATGATGAAATAATGATAATGTGTAATTAAAACGTGTAATTACATAATTACAATGTGTAATGACATTAGGTGTAAATATCCTAAAAGTCTATGGAAAAAAAATAAATACACTGTTGAAGCAGAAGCCTTTATTTTTTTTGGTTTTGTTTCAGAGGTGAAAAGGTAGACCAAACTATGAAATCATTTCTCAAAGCTCGGGAACTATCCACTTATTGTTAACTGCACGTAGTGAAGCACAAATCATTTACAGCAGGGAAAATAAGGTTTAATACAACCAAAAAGCATAGGCAAGTGCAGGGAAGTTGTACATGCACTGCGATAATTAAGGTTATTTCATTCTGCTCTATGTTTAGAACAACAAGCTGAAATTTCCATGTGTCTTTTTTTTCACCTGGAGCAGAACTGCAAATTTAACTGATGTAAACAAACACATTTAAGTTCCCATGCCAAACACAACACAACTTTAGAGTTCACTATGGCTGTACAACATAGACCAAATGAGCTACCAAAGTAATTTAAAAAGTAATTACACCAGCTTGCTCTGAAACCTGGTATCAGCTCCTCTCAAAAATGCAGGAACTTCCTAAAATATCTGTTAGGTCTGTTCAAGGTTTGGGACCTCTCCAGTGCCCCTGCCACCCCGAGCTCCCTTGGATCCCTAGGAGGAGGTTCTGCTGCATTCTCAATAGTGTGTCTCAAAAAGATGCTCAGGTCTGTCTCACTTAAAGGCTGGTTACTAATTAATATTATTTTTAATTCCCATAAGCATTTAAAAACCACAGAGATAGAGAAGGGTGGGATGGATTCTATCATATAGTTGTGGCAACGTCATTGCTGTTGGCAGCATGCAAGCATCCCAGGCTAAATGTGAGCTCTTTGCAGAGCTGACAAGTAGAATCATCATAGAATCATAGAATGGTAGAATCATTAGGGATTGGAAGGAACAACAATCGTTTAGAAACAAAGTGAGGAACAGTGATGAGAACAATGATTTTGACTGGCTAAATTTAAACTTCCCAAACACTTAGTTTGTTGATGCTCCTGCTCCAAAATTTCAAAAATCAAAAAAATTTGTTTCACCTGCCAGGTCAATGATATTTCAGGGTTATTTTTGAAGCCTCCCATTGGAACATACTGGTACTGAAATATTTTCATTTTCTGTTCTGGCAAGTTTTATTTTCAAGTATCTTCCCATTACCTGGTTGTTTCACTAGAGGAAGGAAGGAGAGTGAAAAGAACAGCATAAATAAAAGGTTGGTAAAGTTCTCAAGGCCAAAATACTGATATTAAAACCAAGCTTAAGCTGTGTGTCAGTTTCTACCATCAGTATCTGAACTACAATATAGAAACAGTGTTTGAAGTGATAGAAAGGTAGAAATAATTTCAAAGTGACTTACAAAGCATCATCGGTTCCTCTTATTACAGAGCCCTCCGACAACAGCACACTATACTTGAGCTCCCCAAAACACTCTTCTTCCTTTCTGAATAATTCAACTCCAATAGCTCTCCAATGATGCACCTGCCTGATACTAATATGATGCTATAATAGATTTGCATCTCGGGTCTAAAAGATGCTCTGTCTTGTGTCCAGTTCAAATTTTACATGGCTGATGTTTCTTCTCCATTCTTTGTATGGCCACATACGTCAATATCAGACACAAATAAACACAATCCCCTCCAGCTCCTTACACACAGATCTAAACAGGTTTTTTACGATTGAGATTATTCTTGCAGAAGTGGATTACTGACAAAGTGTGTTGGGCTGCCATGTTTTCCTCTTTCCATTTCCTGCCAGACAGACCCTTATAAAGGAAGGGTACGAAGAAGAGACATTTATTTGGTGTTAATAATTCCCTTGAATATCCTGGAAATGCTAGCAATAACAAAGCCAGTTTTGTTCTTGGCATTTAAAGAAAGACTAACTTTTTATATCTGTCAAGCTTGTCAAATGATAAAATGACTCCGTGTCACCAGATCAGAAATTGTATCATGGGAGAGGCTTGTGTCTTATGTTAGATTAGATTACCCTGATAAGTCTCGGGGGTTTTTTCTGTTTTCCCATTTGTCCTAATGCTTGTTGTAAAATGAAAATTAAAGTGAAAAATGCTCCACGCTGAGAAATGTGTTGGCAAACCTCATAACTACCCCGAATGTGATAAAGTCACATAAATCACCTGCTGATAAAATCTACACTGTATCCTCTAAAATTTATCACAGGTCTTTATTACAACCTTCGCACTGTACAGTGTTGCACTCACCTGAAGTTTGTGGAGTTTTAAACAAATACATCACTAGTAAAACACTGCTCATGAAAGGTGGCAGGCAACGTAAGGGTTAACTGCACTGTGTATTTACCCTGTAGTTGATTTACAGCAAAGCAAATCATGCTCTGCACGCTGTGGTGGACAAGAATACATCTTTCATCCAATTAGCTGTTACACAGATGCTTGAGACCACGTGGACTGTGCCCTGGAAAGCAATCGTACTGCTCTGAAGGAGATAATGCTGAAGGGTTTAGCTAGTCTCGTGTTTATACTGTGAGTTCATATAGACTGAGGTCTTGGGGCTGCTGCGTCCTGGATTTCACCCCCCTGAGCTGAGCCAGCTGTCCAGTACTAGCAGGTTGTTCCGCTTCACGTGCTTTCCCGTTGAGCACCTCTGAAGGCAAGACTTAAAACAGAGCTAAAGTTCTGTTCTTGGAGCTGGTTTGGTGAGGTGGAGTTACTACTCAAGTATCTTACCTGAGCTTTTAAATGAGATACGTAATACTCATTCACTGTCCAGAAAACAAGGTGAAAGCTACAAATGTATTTTCTTGCCTGTTTTTAAAGAGCCATAACAAAACTTAAAAATAAAAATAAAACGTTAACAAGGAGCTAATGTTAATTAGGAGTTAATGAGGAGTGGGTTAGAGGTCAGCTGCACAAATTGAATGTAAAAAAGTCTATGGGGCCTGAAGAGATGCACCCAAAAGTGTTAAGAGAACTGGCTGATGTCGTTGCTAAACCACTCTCCATCATTTTTCATAGAATCATCATAGAATCATTAGGGATTGGAAGGGACCTCGAAAGATCATCTAGTCCAATCCCCCTGACACAGCAGGATCACCCAGACCAAGTCCCACAGGAACACATCCAGGTGGGTCTTAAACATCTCCATAGAAGGAGACTTCACAACTCCCCTGGGCAGCCTGTTGCAGTGCTCTGTCACCCTCACTGGGAAGAAGTTCCTTCTGATGTTTATATGGAACCTTCTATGTTCCAGCTCACACCCATTGTCCCTTGTCATATCACTAGATGATACTGAGAAGAGCTTAGCTCCATCCTTCTGACACCCACCCTTCACATATTTATAGACATTAATGAGATCATCCTGCACAGCCAAAAACCATCATGTGTTTGATGCATAGGCTATAGGGTGTTTGTCTAGCAAGTGCTGTTTACCTGAGTATGTTGGTTGCAATTAGAAGTACTGTTTCTGGTGGGTTCGATACCACAATTACAAGTTTGGTCTTGATGAGATCTCAGATAGGATTTGCCCGACAATGGCTAGCTTAGGGAAAATGAAAAAAATGTTTATTAAATCTATAACTATATGCATAAAGAAGAAAGAAAAGGTTAAGCAAGTTAGAGCACAAAACCCAGGAACTCTGTCACAAATGTCATCACATGTTCTGAGAAAAATACAATGGGAGACTACTACTGTATCAGTCCTGGCTCTTTTTTACATTAGAGACCTGGGGAAAACATGTCAGTCAAGCAGACAGGGGTACAACCACTCTCTCTTCTATTCGTTCTGAGAGACCATCCACATCCCTTATGAGTCGCACGACCTAGTCTGCAAATGCCAAACACTCGGTCGTTTCAGACCAGCGAGCTCTTCAATTCTTCAGTGTAGCTTGTCCAGCAAAACGCTGATCGGACAGGCCTGATTCCACAGAATCTGAAACTGCATCCCTCAATGCAGGAGACATGCCATCGAAAAGAACCCAGTCTCTTTCCTTGCCTCAGGTCTAAGGATCCTCGAGTCCTTCTGCTTCCTGCAGAACACACAGTTCAGCTAAGCATGAAGGAATTCTGAGGTGCCTCTCCCAAGGCTCCTTGCCAATACTCGAGCATCCTCAGCTTTTCTCAGCAGCAGAAATGACAAACAGTCTCTCTTCCTGCTGAACAATGGCTCAAAGATGGCGACAACCGGCTGCATGGCCCCAGCCACATGGGACGCTCAAGATGCATGGCCAGTGTCAGCAGGGCCTTCTCCCATGCTGCCAGCATGGCTGAGAGAGATCCATTCCGCTCCTGTCCCTCTCCTCCCACCTCAGCTACAAGGGAAAGGGGAATATTCTTCAGCTCACCACAGGTCACTGGATGGTGGGGGTAATTGGCAGTAAATTCTTGCCTTTTCAGCCCACCTTCCTGCTCAGGGCTGGCCTGGGCTGGGGTCTGCTTGTGGTCTGGATCAGGTCAGGGCTGAGACTGGGCCGGGGTCTGCTTCTCAACCTGGGAGGCAGCTGCGCCTCTGGCAGGGAAGAGGGCTGAAATCCAACCCCTGCCTCAGGGAGGACAGGGGGCTGCTTCAAGCCACCACATCCCCTCCTGTCCTGTCTCCCCACCCCGGCACCCGGAAGAGGTGGGGAGCCAGGGGGAAGATGGAGCCCCAAGTTGTTTCGCTGACGCAAAACTCCCAGGAGAGAAAAAGGGCAGGGCTGGGTCCTAAGCCCTCTTTTATAGTGTCACCTAGTGCCTAACCCTCCTGGGACAGGTCACTTGGAGGATTCTCTTGAAGCAAAACGTACATTTTTTTCTTTGTGAAAGCACAACTCTATACATCTGAAAATTTTGGTAATTTTCAAACCATAACACTGTTCTACATGAATAGAAGCTATGCACTTGCTGTCCAAAGGTGTGGATTCACTACTGTGCGTATCAATGTTTTCCTATGTTTTTGGGGGTTTTAATGCAAATTTCATATTCCTTACATTTTAGTCTGTTAAGAAGAAAATTCCTGTCTCTAGGGAGGCACAGGAGTCCCAGCTCCACTATTTACCTGGAGAGGTATCATTCTGGCTCTGGGATTTCTCAGTAGAAGACCCTATACTGAGTCCCAATATGACTGATGTTCCATATGAAGCATAAAATTAGATTTATTTAAATAGTCACAAGTAGTTATATAACTCTAATAGATACACCCAATAGTAGCTGTATTACTGGTAATTATACTCTATAACTCTACTAGTTGTATCCTGTAATAGTTATACACTAATAGTTATAATCCATAACCTTTGAGTTTTCAATACCATGAGAGCCTAAATTAGTGATGGAGCTAGGTATTTATCCAATGGACAAAATATTTCACTGAAATGCAGCACACTACAAAATACAAGATATATTCAAAGGAAACACTTAATTTGATGGTAGCAACTATGAGAACAGAATGTGCATGTAAAATTGGAAAAATCCTGTCCTGACTTAAATAGCCCAGTACATCAACCTAGCGTGAAGTCAGCGAGATTAAATATTTCATCAAAATTGTTATGTGTGGCAAGGATTTCTTTCTTCCCTTTTTCTGAAGCCTTGTGGCAATGCTGGATACCTAACAGCCAACCTTTCTTCAATGCCATTTATACATGGTTTACGCTACATTAGCAGCAGACCTGTGCGATGTGTTTTCTGCCCCGGGGCAGGGCAAAATTCCCCTCTTCTGTACCGAAAAGGGATCCTTGTCTTTTGTATTGTATCTATGAATAAAGGAGTCAGAATAGTTAGGAATAATCATAGAATTACAGAATGGCCTGGGGTGAAAGGCCATGCAGTCCAGAGGTCATGCAGTCCAACCCTACTGCAGTAAGAAAGGGCATCCTCAACTAGATCAGGTTGCCCAGAGTCTTGTCCAGCCTCCCCTTGAATATTTCCAGGGATAAAGCCTCAACTCCCTCCCTGGGCAACCTGCTCCCGTGTTCAACCCCCTTCCTGCTAAAGAACAACTTTCCAACAGCCCATTTCAATCTGCCCTTCTCTAGTGTGAAACCATTGCCCCTCATCCTATTGCTCCAGACCTTTGTAAACAGTCCCTCTGCTTCTGTCTCGTAGCCCACTTTAGGTATTGGAAGGTTGCTCTCAGGTCCCCCCTGCAGCCTTCTGCTCTTCGGGCTGAACAACTCCAGCTCCCTCAGTCTGTTTGGGTAGCAGAAGTGCTCCAGCCCCCTGATCATCTTCATGGTCTCCTCTGGACCTGCTCCATCAGGTCCATGTGCTTTCAGAAGGTTAATGCAGTTTGTCTGACACGCTGCTGAGACCAGGCTTCTGACCCACAGGTGACTGTTTTGAGGACTTTTGGGGGTTTTGGGGGGTTTTTTTTTCACCAAAACCTTTGGTATGTTTGGTGTTGGAGGTACAATTTATACATGAGGCTGAAAATGATCCTGCTTTCTTGACAATTAATTAACGTGTTGTGCTCCTGCACATCTGTCCTTGGTGTGGCTGTAACCGATGACAGGCCGATGGCTTTTCCCATTCTGTTTTGCTCCTTTTTGGCTGTCAGTACTGTGATCCTACACTTACATAATGAACCCCTGAGTCAGCTGGATCTTTTAAGTGGATTTAAATAGACCTTCTCCTTATAGAGCACTCCCCAAAGGCTTTTTGCATATTTGAAATGACAGGTTCTATTAAAACTAAAACGAGGGTACTTAGTTTTCTGAACAGAAGACTCGGAGCAAATAAGTAATAAATAAAAGAGGTCCATATACAACTCTTCTCTTGCCTACTACGTGCTTAGAGGCAGGTCCATGCTTGCAGATGTGGTTTCAGCTGGTTCCTTTCTAAGTTGCAGCAAACTCTCCCGTGCTCTCCTGAGCCCCTGTGAAGTCGTCTGTTCCTCGCAGACACTGTTCTGGCCGCTCCCTACTCATCACTGCATTTTCTCCTAGTCTGAGTGGTTCATAGATTCATAGAATACCAGGTCAGAAGGGACCTCAAGGATCATCTAGTCCAACCTACCAAGCTGAAAACAGAGTTAGATGTCCCAGCAGCCTGTCAAGCTGGGTCTTAAAACAGTCCAATGTAGGGCAATCAAGTGGTCACGTTGTACCATTCAGTGCACCCTCAGCAAGTTTGCTGATGACACCAAGCTGTGTGGCGCAGCAGACACGCTGGAGGGCAGGGATGCCATC
>JAOXOE010000632.1:5005502-5023606 GCA_028565055.1 Phoeniculus purpureus | reverse complement strand
CAGCTCAACGCTCTCGGGACGGCCTGATTCCTCAGCGCCTGAACTGCATCCCTCGGTGCAGGAGACCTGCTTTCAAATGAAGAACCCAGACTCTGTCTTTCATGCCCAAAGTTTAAGGATTCTCAAGTCCTTCTGTTTTCTTCAGCTAAGCACGGAGGAATTCTCCCCAATACCAAGCACCTCTAGTCTTTCTTGGTGGCAGAAGTGACCAGCAGTCTCTCTTCCTGCTGATCAGGGCTCCCTAAAATGGCGGCGGCTGTAGGGCCTCAGGCATGTGCAGGACCCAAGATGGAGACCGACCGCACGGCTGCATCAGCAGGGCCGCCCCCCCCACAGTCTACACGTGACCGAGAGGGTTTTCCAGGACCCTTTCCTCTCTTCTCTCTCTTCTCTTGTCTCAGCTCCAGGAGGAAGAAAGAGGAGTTCCTTAGCTCACTGAGAGGCTGAAGGTCTGCTGTGTGGGGGGTGGGGGTGGTGGTAGATCTGCACCAAAGTCTTGCTTCTCCAGTCCATGGAATCAGGTCCAGACTGGGGCTCTCCCTGCTGGACCGGGGTCTGCGCCGGGCCGCAGCTGTCTTTGCTGCGCTGGGGTTGTCCCTGCTGCTCCCTGCCGGTTACAGGAGCGGAGCGGACCCGACCCAGTGAGCCCCTCCATCCCGGAGCAGGGAGCCGCTGGAAGCCCTCAGCAAAAAAAAAGAGGCAGGACCAAGATCACGGTCCCCTTTTATCCACTCACCAAGCAACATCCCTTAAGGGCAGGTACTTGGGACAGTGTAACCTCTCCCAGGACAGGTCACTGGGGGGAGGGGGGTCCTCTCAAAGCAACAGAATGTTTTATTTTCTTCATGAAAGCACAAACCTGTAAATCTGCATATTCTGGTACAAACTACAACAAAGTGTTATCGTGGAATATGTCATTTTGCCTTTTTCTGCTGCAGATAGCTGTAATTCTTGTGAATATGGAATTTGTTCTGGGACTGAAGTGCCACTGGCAGATGCCAAGAACTGGAGGACCCTGTTGGCTTAGGCCCCTGGTTATGACATGTGGAATTTTTCCTTCTTTGTCAGTGATGATAAATCTTGATGTAATAGTTCCTGGGCAGCTTCAACGAATTAACTGGTATCACAATTATTTATTTAATACATTTTCTAGTCCTGGTAATTATGTAAACCAAAATGTCCTGGTCCTTTATGGTCAAGGACTTATGGCAGTGAAAAACTACTCGCGCTTTTGACTGACATGTTCACTGTAAACAAAAATGATTGAAGATTCTTGTGCATCTGCCTAGTTCTGCTTGCAGACACTTCAGCAAGTTCAAGCAATGTTTTAAAAGAAGGTGGTGTGAGGTCTGCCAACACAAATGTGTGAATGAACTTGCGCTGTTGGCTACTCCTGCTTACGCGGCTAAATATTAATGTCAACGTGTGAACATTGGTGCATATGTAAAAAGAAGCTTACCGTTTTGTCTTTTGTCTTTTACCAGCTAACTCTTGAAAGTGTGATTTTTAAAGGTAACAGATTTTATAGAGTCTGCTTTACCCTTTTGTCTTCGTGTGTTCGGTAATGAATCCTTTTTAGACAGATCCTATTCGTTCCAGTTAGATTTTCATTAAATTATAGGTTCAGTGTTAAAAGATTGGCAGATTATATTGCCAAACATCACTGTAGTTGTCAGTGCATCTGAATGCATAGCTGTGTTCTTAATTTTCAGTAAGTGATGCTAGTACTGCATGCAGTGATGCTGGTTTGGAGCCTTTTTTCTTAATGCATTTTTGTGAGATTGATTTCCTTTATCCAAGCATGTTTCATACTTCTGCAAATACACACATTCACTAAATTTTAAAGAAAAAAGTAAGTAGATATTTCTTTCAAGATCTAAGTAGCCTAAATTTCATATGGGAACACTGCTCTGTGTGCTGGAAATACACTCATGGTAGGATGGCGACAGGCTGCCAGGAATGTAGCAATCTTCTGCGTTTTTCCGACTGCGTACGGTGCGAGCAGGTGGCTTGACCGGGTGGCACAGTTGCAAGATGAGGTTGAAAGGCTTCAGGCTGGACTAGAAAGGCTCAGGAGAATTAGAGAGGCTGAAATAGAGGTAGACTGTTGGAGCCAGGGTCAACAGTGTGGACAACAGCTAAATAAGAGCCAGATTCAGGGGGGGTCCTGTATCCTATAGTTCTCAGATAGAGGACAGAAGCCCAAGTAGAAGGGGAGAGGGGAGCCAAGTGCAGGGTCATGGCAGAAGGTGAGTACCACCTTGCCTGCCTCACCTGCCCAGTTGCCACTGAGTAATAGATATAAGCCCCTCTTGGAAGACTGCCAGTCTAATAAGGATATAGAGGATAGAGAACCAGTACCAGAGGTCCTAGCAAGGTCGCATAAATCCAGAAAGTCTTCCAGTAATATGACGACCTACCCAAGAAGAGGAGGGTACTAATTATTGGACACTTGCTCCTGAAAGGGACTGAGGGCCCAATATGCAGAGCTAATCCTCACCATAGGGAAGTCTGCAGTTTACCTAGGGCCCGAGTCAGGGATATCACTAGGATGCTCCCTAACCTGGTGAGATCATCTGGCTATAAGCCACTGCTGATCTTCCAGACAGGTGGGGAGGAAGCTGTATTCCATAGCCTGAGGTGAATGAAGAAAGTCTACAAGGCCTTAGGATGTTTGGTGAAAGACTCTGGGGCACAAATAGTATTCTCATCATTTCTTCCATTTTGGGGTGAGGACACGGGATGGAATAGAAGGACTCAGTCTATTAACGCCTGGCTATGAGACTGGTGTTACAGTCTGGCTTGACAGTGAGGGTGACAGAGCACTGGAACAGGCTGCCCAGAGTATTTGTGGAGTCTCCTTCTCTGGAGACATTTAAAACCCACCTGGATGTGTTTTTGTGCGACTTGGTCCTGCTGTGGCAGGGGGATTGGACTAGATGATCTTCCGAGGTCCCTTCCAACCCCTAATGATCCTATGAGTAATTAGACCTGGCTTTCACAATGCACGTGCAACACTAAATAGAACAACATATATACCCACTTACATGAGAATAAAACGTACTGTCCTTCCCATTCTCTATTGTTTGACTTTTGTCCTTATTGTCAGCACAAATACCCGTGTGGGTACAGAGAACCTGATTTACTCTGAGGAGTGTTTACCTTGTATGTGATTCACATCTTAAAACATATCTTTTTCATTTTTAATTTCATTACATTTTTCAAGTTTGATAGATTACCCTCACCCCACCAAAACAGGATACAGGGTCTATTGAGTAGTTGTAATTAAAACCTGTGATTTTAATGCATTTTACAGGATGTTTTCCTCATTGGCATTACACTGAGGAGTTATTCTACCAGATAAAAACAGTAGGTGCATCTATTCTTAGTACTTCCATTTTAGCAGCTGCTTTAGAAAATGCACTTAAAAGAGATAGCAGACAATAACAAAAAAAATCCCCTGATCAGAAAATCTTCCTATTGATCAATGGGTGCCTTGACTCAGAAGCCCACATTTGTGCCTAAACATAAAATGTATTTGTAGTATTGAGAGATTGCAATTATCCCGGGTAGATGGCCACTCTTAACATCAATTCTGATTCAGTTTCAGTGATAAATTTTAGCAAAAAAACCCTTTTCTATTCCTTATATGTGTAAAATGAAATACTTTTGAAAGTACAGTTTGAATTAAAAGATCTTGAACGTAGGAAAGCTAAAACTCAGTAATTGATGCAACTTTGATTTAAAGTCAGTTTACCATTTCAGCTTGATGTTCTCTTTGTTTCAAGTGAATCTGCTACGTTTGCATTGTGACGCGTTAGGAGACTTACTACCACATAATTAGTGTGTAGTGCACTGTTTGCTTGCTGCCTGTGCATGGTATACGGTTGGTGTTGAGATACAATTCTAGCACTCATGGCTAAAAGTTTGATTTTTATAGGTCTGTATTGTTAATTGTTTCTGTTGCTGGCGGGCTGCATGTGGACAGAGACGGTGCTAAGGTGGTTTTATTGAACTGTGTGGGAACCTTGTGATGTTCATGAATATTCTACTGTGTTTGTATCTTCGTTATGTTCACCTTTGTAGCCTACATTCCTACTTAAGAAAAATACTCATGGTGAAAATTCCAAAAGATAGTTTGAAGAAATAAACCTCAGGCAATAATGCAAGTCTCTGAGATTTAGGTCACCTTTTTTGAGTGGATCCTGAGAACATGGATCCAGACATCGCTGTTTCATTTCTGATGCTCATGGTGATATGATTAATTTTGCAATTTAAGCTGTCTGGCTGCTAATTTCACACCACGTGTCTTCTCAGTAGTAGTGGGAAGTATTGCCTTGTAAGGAGGCTAGTTTTAAGGAAATCTCTAATTACACAATGTTGCCTACTGTTTGCATAGGATTAAATCTTATGGATTCAATTACAGTTCTGGCAAGTTTGATTAAATAACAATGCACAAATGTGAACACTATTAACTCTGCCTACTGCTTCTTTTAAAAGTAATTCCCTCCAGCTGCTTTGTGCTGTTCTTTGTCAGTCCAAGTTTCCACTTATTCCTCAGGTATCTTTCTTTTTTTTTCCTACTAGCTGAACCTCTCCACTGCTGTTAGCTGGTGTCACATTACCTCAACCTTCAGGCTGTCTGTGCCCTTGTTACCTCTAAATCAACCAAGAATAGCCAAAATTCTGTGCCTGAAAATTTACAAAAAAGAAAATTCAGTCTGACACATTGACCTGGTACGATTTTTCAGACCAAATGGTTTAATACTGTTTAGATATTAAGCAGCAGCATAGTAGACGGTCTCCAACAGATTAGACAGCAAGTATTGGACAACCTCTGCATTTTTGGAGTTTCCAGAGATTTTTATTGTATAATACACTTCAGGAAACTCACATTTGCAAATTAGCAAGACTTTGCTTGTATTCATTTCTTAAATGGCTGCTCTGGAGGGAAATCTTTTAAGTGTGATCTGGAAGTATGTATTGAATATTTTGTGGAGGTAAATGAAGAAAATTGTAATGAAAAGCATGTTTTGTGTGAACTTTTACAATACATGCATTGCAACTGTATTTGACCTGGGTTTTATGACAATGGCCTCTGCTTTCTCCTTCCCCTTTCTGTGTTTGATTTAACCTTATTGATTTCTGATGGTGTTTGACTTAAGCAGTGTTTGATTTAAGGTCCAGTAGCTTAGTGCTGCAATATTTGCAAGAGGAGGAATGAGCCTGTGGTTTCTTTAAGTGGTATTTTCAGTAGCAAGTTGTCAGTGAAGTTGGGAACTAACAGTTTAGGAGGAGGTCCCAAATGGGTACTGCCCTCCCCATTTTGACTCTCTTGCCCTCCTATTTTGTATCTCATAGACTAGGAATGACAGACAACCATTTGCTGTCTCACTGCCTGTGCTGCTGGAGTGAAGCTGTATCAACCATTCTTCACAGAGCTGTATCTGGGACCTCTTGTTAGAGTCTTGATTCAAAAGGTAAGATTGGAGAGGAATGAAGGGAATATTCCATAGAGTTAACATACGTGAAGCTCTGAACGGAACGTCTTCAAACTGTGTGTAATAAAATAGTATTGCCATAAGTTTGGGTTATAAAGTCATTGTCTTAATGAATTTCCTAGAAAAAGACCTATTAAACATGATTTTTCAAATGTTCTGAATATTTTAATTCATTGTGGTTCTTGTCACTTGAAGTCAGTAGCTGAAGCTCTGCAATGTGTTTGCATATTTTGCAAGTATGAAAAAAACCGTGCTTCCTTTTCCAGTATTCCAATAAATTGTAGTACAGATACTGTTAGGTTAAAAAAGTTTAACTTTTCTCTCGGTACTTCACTCTATTTTGCATCTAACACAAGGGAGGTTTATGTAAAAGTATGTTGAAAATACTCAATTTCTGTACAAGGCGTTTTTATGCAATTATTTTTGATTTTTTAAGATATAAAGGGCGTTTGTTTGTAAGTGAGGTGCAATGGAAGACCGTTGTGTTCAATATTGTGAAACTCGTTTCCAAAACTTTATGTACACTAAGTAGTTTCCATTATTCAAAATTAGTTTGAATTTTCTTTGTTAAAGACAAGAGTGAGTTCAGAGCGAGCAAAACTCAAAAGACATCTGACAGCCTGCTGCCTGCTGTCTAGAGAAACTGCAGAAGGAGCTGTTGCTGTTCTCCCCTGTTCTTAATCACTTGGTTGATGTTGGGAAACGAATCCACCTTGTGACAAAGTTGGGTTGAATTTTTTTTAATGGTTGCAATTTAGCCAAATCCTTTTGAGTTGTGAGAATAGTAGAGGTCAAAATGGGCAGGAATGTCTTGAATCTTACATAATTCTGATGAAACAGCTATGAACTAAGTAGAGTTTGCAAACAAAGAGAAGAAAAATCCTTTAGTAAGATCTCATGGATTTTTTTTTTTTTAACAAAATCCTATTTTTAGTGAAAGGTCAACTTGAGACTCTATTTAAAGTTCTGGTTCTGAACAGAGATAGGAACACTTTAAAAGTGATAACAAAAAGGAGGGCTTGGAGCCAGACCTTCTTAACCTATCGTTACCAGCACAGAATAGCCATCCGTGTAGGAACTTTGTGCCACTTAAGTGGAGAAGGGTCTTTGGTTTGTGCTCGGAGTGCATTTAGTGAAAATAGCATGGAGACTCATGTGAAAGGATATTTTTTTCTGTAAGAATTTTATATTGATATTATAATGAATATTAATGAGTATTAATGAAAAACTTTTCATTTTGAATGAAGTGGTCCTTTCCACTGTCACACCACATTATTTTTTTATTTTTGTCTTTTCTTTTTTTTTTGGTGGTAAATGCTTTTTCAGTATCTTAAATATTTCAATGGCAGTTCTGAGACCAAAATCTCCAGTGCCTGCAGAAATGTACCTGGAAGTGTACATGAAGATAAGCTGGCTAAAGCATTTGTAAATCAAGCAAGGTTGTTTTGATTCTGCTTGCACCCATAAATAGTGTATATCCACTAGAATTTCTTTGATACCAATGGAATTGTTTAGCTTACTGGTAAAACGGTGAGAGTTGGTCATGCTAGTGCAAAGCCAAAAGTTCTGCAGCAGGTCAGGCTATAGGATTCACACCTCTGCTGAATGTCTCCTAGAATTTGTTAGTGTGCCACTGCTGGCTGGAAGAGTGTGCGTTCAGTCAAGGCAGTGGTTCTGGTAGTACATTTAAGGAAGAAGAATGTATTAGCAGGTCTTACTATGAGTCATAAGTCTTAGTATCGGGTAACTTAGAAATGAGCCTAGAAGATGGTATTTATATTCTTTAGATTTATATAGTAAATTGGATTTGTAGATGTTTTGCTTTTCTTAGCTTGCTTATTGGCCTCAGTTAAAAAAGTTATGAATAAGGTGCTCTAGTGACTAGACAGTTTCATCATGATACTCCATCTTCTCCATCCCTGATTCTGCCGCTATCATTCTGGATGGTCTTGAATAAATGACTTTTCCATTGTGATTCTATTTCCTTACGTGATACTGGGAGGTGACCTCTGCTTGAAAAAGTGCTTTAGTGAAATGCACTGTAGAAAAAGTGCCTGACTACAAAATGAGATAAAGAAAACACGTTCTGGATGTTGGAATCCTAGGAAAAAATCTCAATTTGTTATCTCAATACTCATCCAGAAATCTGCATGAGACAAGTTCATAGAGGTGCAATGCTTTCCCCCATCTCACACAGTTTTCCCTGTAGATGTTAATTAAAGCTTTTCATGCCATTAGGTCAGTCATAACCCATTTCTTTTCATGTGGACTGTCTGGTGTGCAGCAAGAACTAGGTTTATGCTCTGTGTTTACCTTGGTAGATCCATTATGAGGGATAATGTGTGACACTGTTTATGCAGAGAACTGTCTTGAAGGACTTTGTGGAAATCTTGTGTTCTTGTGAATTTTTGCAGCTTTTCAGATGTGGTTGAAGTTGGCTAATGGATTAAAAAAATTGCTCTAGGGAGAAAGTAGACAGAGCGATGTGAAAGGGGGGAAAAAAAAATCTGTTTGTCTTTTTTCTCAGCTTTAAAAATTATCTTCCAGTTATTTCACTGCAAATCTACACCTAAATGCAAAGCTTGTATAAATAAAGTCGCCCGCAGTGAATAAATCTTATTAACAGATATTAATCTTTCACTTTCTCCAATTCTCTAGCTTTCTTTTCTGGTGTCTTTGCATTAGCAGACATTTTCCCTGCTACGAGTGATAAGAAGCGATACAATCTGAGGTGGTTAGAGTGTAACCTGACAGCTTTTAATGGAAATTTAAATAATTTGGCATGGATGTTGCAAGTTTTCCTTGCTGTTAAATGGACCGGAGCCTTCCCAGTTGTCAAGAAGTTTTGCTCCGTTCCAGCACGTTGTCTGATCCATAAATGGCAGCAGGTCTTCAAGCGAAAAAAAAAAAGGCACATGCTGTTGTTTTTGCAAACAGAACTAGAACATTTTAGCATTCAGAGTATCTTGTTCATAAATCACCTAGAGGATTGAAGAAAAATGCGGTGACTGTTGTGGCTTCTGTAAAACTGACTTGTGCTTGCTTTACTGACTGTAGCAAAAGAACTAACACATTCCCAGAGTGGTGTGGGTGCTGATTCATGAAGCAGTATATTAAATACTGAAATTAAGAACAAAATAATAAAACATATGCTATTACATATTTTCAGCAACGTTTCACACCTTGGAAATTGTCAGGTGTCCTGTCCATGTGTATTTGGTTTAAAAATACTGATCTAGACTACTTTAGTTTTAATATATTCTCTGTTTTCAGGAGGCCTGTGCATTTAATGAAATAGAAAATATATTCAATGTCAGAGTAGTGTTGAATAGAAAAAAAAAAAACCTAACCAAAGTAAACAACAATTTTTGTGCCAAGTTACTGGGCGAGAGCCTTATAAATCCCCTTGCTGTCCAGCTCAAAAGTCTGCGACTGAGTCATTGCCTGGAGACAGAAGTCGGCATGTGGTCAGAAGGCATGGGAAAACAGGGGCTGTGCTCAAAATTCTGACAACACACACCAGAAGTGTCAGTAACGAATGCTTCATGGCATCTAATTGTTCAAAAGCTTTTAAGCTTTTTGCATCTTTTTGAGGCTCGTTTGCTTTAGTATATAGCTTTAAGGATGCCCATCCCCCTGCCACCCCTCCAGCAGCCACTATGTCCTGTCAGTCATCCTGAAATACACTGGAGAGCTTGTCAGGCAGTCCCTTGCAGACGCCTCAGAAGCCAAATAGTGAGCCATAGCAGTTGCACCGAAGTTCCTAACACAAGGAAATTACATAGTTGCTTTAGTGCTGAATATGGACCAAGTATGTTCTAGGATAGGTGAGTGATGTGCTCTTGGCTTTCTAATGATCTGGCAGGAAATGGGTTCTGAAGTTGCTTTCTAACTGATACAGAGTATCTTTGCCTGTGCTGTCTGACACTAGTTAGTTTGTATACAGTGTACTTGTGGATTGTTGAAAAGATGCAGGTCCTGTGTTCACATTGTATCGCAGGTGAATACAGACTTTGTGTTTGTAGCGTCCTCTTTTCTAACACCACAAGCCTCAGCAGCTTCAGTCTTGACGTCTGCTCCAAAGACAAAATTCTCATTATCTTGAAGTTTGTAGCATTGGGTAGGAGTGTGCAGGTGGTTGCTTTACTGACTATTCGGAGACACTACTGTATCTTGTCACACATGCTTAACATCCTAAGTGCTGTAAGAGCTGCTGGTCTGCAGTGCTCCAATTACCTACTGTAAAGGTTAATATAGCCAAGTATGAGATTATAACAGCCTTTTACCAATCTATCTTGCAGTCAAGATCACTACTGTAATTACAGGGTATATTATACTGGAACAGATGTATGTATTCTAAAAAAACCCTAAAGGATAGACTGTAATTCCCCCTTCTTCCTTAGGCAAGCACCAAAATTTGTCATCTTAATGAAGATGAATTGGAAGGGCAGAGATTCACTTTCTAAGTACTTCTACTTAGATGGGGCTATCAGAGAAAGCCCTAGAATGATTTTATTTGCTGCATATTTTCCTATTGCCTCTTACCTTTGCCTTGATTAAAACGAAAAATCACAACAGAACCACGCCAAAACCCAACAGCACTCCTCCCATTTAAATACAGACTAGTAAATATGGTGAAGAACAGCAAGCAGCACCTGGTAGGTTAAAAATATATAGTCAGGGTATCAAAATAATTTCAGTACATTGCACTGCAATGGCTTGCAAGCCAATCATCTAGTAATGTCGTCAAGTCTCAGTAGTAGCAAGAAGTGCTATCTCGGTTCAGTTCTTACCTGTCCTGTTGCAAATGGTGTATGTCTTGACCAGACAAAAATTCACAGCACAATTGATACAATCTATTTATAACTGTTGTGATGGACTTCAAATACCCCCATACTGGGAGGCTTGTGAAAATGTTGAAGATGAAGGTTCTGAATCTGCAATATAAAGATTTATTTATTTTGAATGTGAATAGGCTGTTTCATTGAAGTGTTGGCCAAAGATTTAGAGAACCAGTGGATTGCAACTGTTAGGTCTGTCTTTTCAGAATGTGAATAGATGTGGTTCAGTGCAACCCCAGTGAAGGTGGAGGAGAGTATCTTTGTGAACTTAGAAAGCTTTTTGATTCAGAGGTGGACACAGCAGAACAGCTCTTCAGAAGTGTGGGTACTTCTCTGCTCTGTTCACAGGCTGCACCTGAGCTAGTATGGGTAGGCACAGACACAACACACTATTTGGCAGCACTGTGGAGTCAACCATAGATGCATGAGCTACTGTTTTATTATGGGAGACGCAGTGTAAGGTGCCATTAAATAGGAGTTTGGAACTGAAGGAAAATGAGAAAAGCAGGCATTTGAAAGGCAAGTGTTTCTGGTGTTCAGAGTGAGTTATTACTACTAAAGGAAATATTACTTTAATGGGTTAAAAAGGACCTCCCATTAATATTTATCTTCAAGAGATGGTGTGGAGGTCTGAGTGTCCGCAGGAATGTGGCTTCCAGGCTACTGTTACCTCTTTTGCTAGTACAGCAAATGTTACTGGAAATAACTATAGCAGTATCTGCTAAACCCCCTGAATGTTAATATACTTTGCAGACACTGAAGCTTTCTGAGTATTCATTGTACAATAAAATGCTGCAGTTAATAAGTTGTTGACCCTTTGAGACCACATTTTGTACTAGACCTCTCACTCTTGAGATTTAGAGTCTTTACTTACATTGTTATGGATTTAGTGTGTTTCCAGTTAATTATATAGTGGAAAGACTGGTTTAACTCCTAGTTTTCCTATGTAAAGAACCAATGGGTATCAACCATAAGGGTCACAATAAATAAAAAAAATATTACACTGTTGATCTCATTCAGTAGGACTGTTATTATATTGAATATGCTTGTAGATATTTTAAATTCATTGACTTTTAGTGCCATCTTTCTTTTGTGGCTCTCCTTGGTCTGAAATCCTGAAAACTTCAGTGCATCAAGTTCAGAAAAGAATTATTTTGCCTTCTGGGAGCATGCCTTCACCACCCACTCTACAGCTATGCTGTGTTTTTAGTCTCTGTGAGCTCAGTAAATGAGTAAATGATGAGATGAACAGTACGTTGTGTAGAACAGAACCAGCAGAAGTAAAGAGTCATTTGTCTTGAAGCACTAGATAACAGCTGCAGTGAGGTTTTGTGAATAAGAGATGTGGTCTGGGACAGAGTCTTGTTGGAGGCCTGTATCTAGTGGAGTGCCCCAGGGGTCAGTACTGGGACCAGTCCTATTCAATCTATTCATTAATGACTACTGCTGTAGTGAGACCACATCTGAAGTGTAGAGCAACTGAGATGATGAAGGAAGTGGAGCACCTGCCTTATGAGATGAGGCTGAGGGAACTGGGTCTCTTTATCTTGGAGAAGAGGAGACTGAGAGGTGACCTCATTAATGTTTATAAATATGTGAGGAGTGGGTGTCAGGAGGATGGAGCCAGGCTCTGCTCAATGTCATGTAGTGATAGGTCAAGGGGCAATGGATGCAAGCTGGAACATAGGATATTCCACATAAATATGAGAAGGAACTTATTCACAGTGAGGGTGACAGAGCACTGGAACAGGCTGCCCAGGTGGTTGTGCAGTCTCCTTCTCTGGAGACATTTAAGACCCACCTGAATATGTTCCTATGCAACTTGGTCTAGGTGATCCTGCTGTGTCAGGGGGATTGGACTAATGATCTTTTGTGGTCCCTTCCAATCCCTAATGATTCTATGATTCTATGAACTTCCTCACCTGAGGGAGTCTGTATAACAATCTGAGCCAGCAGAAGGGCTGCCGTCTTTTTTGTGACCGGGAGCTACCACTTTTTTTCTGTTACCAGGATCTAGAATTTAAATGTGTAAAATATGGCCAAATAATTTCTACTAATGCTTCTAGACTTGTCTCTGTATTGTTAATTTCCATGGAAGGTAAGGTATAATTTTGGTTTGTCAATTTTTTGTTCTCTTTTTTTGTTTTTTGACTTGGAATTAGAAAGGAAAGTCAGTTCTTTACATAGGTTGTCACCTGCCTGTATGCAGGAGAACAGGGCTGCAACTGGTATAGCTTGTAATAAAAGAATAAACTAGGCACTTGCATAACCATTACTAACGAAGGCAAAACCTTAAATTGTCTTTCACCTTAATTCTTTAATTATTGCTCTGATTATCTTTGCTTGCAAATGAAGTGTGACTAACTATTCTGTGATAAGCAATTAAGATCCATTTCTACACGACTTGCTATAGAAACCCTAAACCTACTGTGTCATATTAAATCAATGTTGGGTTCATGGGAAGGTGACAATATATCTTCCCAGCCTGCACAATTGTGGTACCTTATTACTTTATTATACAGCAGCAATGGCTGTAATAAGTCCTGCCTAAAAAAGACAGATATCTGTCATTTATGTGCTGAAGTCTTTATTGCCTAAAAAGGCTTTGCTGAGCTATGTTTTATGAGAAGTTAAGTTACTGGAAAATTTAAAATGTCTTTTATTTTGGGACAATAATCAGTTGTATTCCCACTCAAGCACAGTGCTAATTTTTTGTTGGCACACACACACTTTTCACTGCAGCTAAAGACCTCAACCACAGCCCAGTGAACTCAGTGAAACCCCTTAAATTAACATCAGTGGACTTTGGATCAAGCTCCTCATGAATGATTTATTCACTTTAAAGACCTTACTTGGCTTTACTTCCATCTTATTGACTTCAGTAATAGGCTTTTTTGACTCAATCTAGCTTGATACTTAGAAAATATTTGTTAGTAGAGGGTGTGAAATAGCTGCATCTTTCACTTTTTCCTGCTATGAGTTGCCAGGACTTAAGGACCACTATAGATATTTTTGTTCTTAAAGGGTTTATTGTGGCTGGGGTAATCTGGCACATGGAATAAGATACAGGAATTGTGCAACGTAGCATAAATGCTTTTGTTTTGTGATGAATTCTATAGTATAACATACAATATTTTCTTTAAAGTTCCTTTTTAATCGGCTGCTACGTAACTTATATTGAAAGGGGTCTTCTAATGCGGTTATCCTTGCGTATTTTTAATACATGATCAGTTTAGAAATCAGCCAGAGAAGACAAGGAATTACACGTACTTTGTTATTTTACAGCTTATGCAAGTATCTGCATATTTTTTTTAACAATTTAGAAATGAGAAATTAGACACATTCATTTTATGTCTTGACTATCCTAAGCCTGTTACAGAACCAGCTCCGCACCCCTACAGGCAGTCTCTGGGCTGTGCCAGTGGGTCTTTAAGTTAATAACTGCTTATTGTATTTTTTGTTTTGTCTTGTGCCTAGGTGAAATGTCATCAAAAATGCCAAACATCAAACTGAAAATTGATCCTCGGGATCTACAGATTCGCACATTTACAGTGGAGAAGTTGTTGGAACCATTGATAATTCAGGTATTTGAGTATTGTGGTAAATGAATTGGATAACCATAGAGGGAAGAGAATAAGGCCAAAGAGCTTTTGCTGAGGATGCTCTTATGAAAGGCATACCCACAGCAATCCTGTACTGGTGCTTTGGCTCAGAAGCTGCCTGGAGGATCTGTCTTCTTCCAGGTTTGGTGGTTCAGCTTAGTCACTTCCACTTTTGCAGATGCCATGCAGCGTTTGTGTAGCAAACGTTGCGTGTATTAGCTAGTCTGTTGCACGGCGTTATTTAGTGCATGATTAAATGCAGAATACATTGCCAATGGATTTCCAACACATGAAAAGTTTCTTATTTAAGTAGTGGATTGGAGTGGAAAAGAGCCTTGAGATCTGTGATTGAATTTCTTTATTTGGATGTTGAGAAGATTTGCATTCTACTGCACTTTAGAAGAGGGGCCCTGAGAACAGTGCTGTTGCTGTACATTGTGTGAACCTCTTTGAGCACTTCTTCCCACTAAAGAAACCTTGGGCTGAGGGATGTACAAAGTACTCTCAGGTGTGTTGATAAAACTTCCTTATTAGGAGGAGCCGTTTTACTGCATGTTCCAGTGTTGTTTCAAGTATTCACTGGTTAAATATGCATCAATTAGTGCGTTTAAAGATTCTCTTATTATCTCAATATTTTGCATGGATAGAAGTGTCTTTTTTAATACAATGGAAAGGACCCGCTTGAAGACCTGAGCTCATTTTGCAAAAACTATATTAAACTATGAAACTTTAAAAAGCCCTCTGTAAAAAATATGTTACAGAGTAAGGAGCAGAAGGGACCCGTATTTTGAAACTCATCCTAATTTGAATTTTCATTATGTTTAGAACCAAGATGTTTGGGTACCTGCATTTAATTAGTCAATTACACATAGCACAGGGTTGCCAGTTAGTATTCTCTTCCTGTTTATTTACATTCCTCTCTGGCCTTAATCATTTAGCAGCTCCTGCTTTGTTTGGACACAGATGAACCTTTGTCTTGAGATTTAATTTCTAATATATTTAATAGTCTTGTAATCTTCTGGTAGGAAGGAGGCAATGGAAGTGTTTGAGCTTCTCTGAAGTCTGTCCTAACCAGTTATGCAAAGTGTTTGAGCTGTCATTAGGTTAACAGTGTCAATACAGGAGAAGATTATGGCAAAACCAGCCCATGTGGAAGCAACTGCAAATGGCTTTGTCAGATTCTCTCTCTTCTTGCAGTCTGCAGCTAGCATTGGTGATCACTTTGAAACTGTGAAAACACTAGGAGACATTGTTTTGTTTAAAACTATCTCTGACTTGGCAACTTCTTCATCCTTGGAACAAAACGATGTCCCTAGGTTACAGTGTCTGGGGGGCAGCAGAGGTAGCAGTCTCACTGCATTCCACTCTTTGTTTCCCAGCCTGTGGTGTTTACTCTCACCTCTCACCCACACCAGCAAAAGTTTGCTCACGTATTAAAAGTACTTTTGTGTTTTATTTCTATGCATGGTGAGTTTACTTGGTGTGCCGTGACAGTGGTTAGCCAGTAGTTTTTTGTATGGGTAGTACTTCAGATTTGGAACCGTGAGCAGGGCTTTCTGCGGTTGTGATGAGAGCGCTGAGTTTGTGCCTTGTTTTTCCAAAGGTCTGCAGACCGCAGTGTCACTGAAATAAATTCTAAACAAAAAAGAATGTTTTCTGATTGATGCTTTGAAATCATTTTATGTTAATATCAAAGCTGAGCCAAATCTTTTTATACTCCAGGTACCAAGCCATTGTTTCCTTAACTACAGCATCATTAAAAGGTTGTCCGTAAGGACAGGCAAAACTGAACAGCAGAAGAACTGCTGCAGAGTTCCTTGTGCATTCAGTATTTGAGATAACCACGACAATAAAATTCCACCCCTTCAGTGCGATAAATAACAACAGTAACAGGGTTAAAACATGATTCAGATTTGCAGTGGTGATGGGATACAGAGTTGAAAATCTCACTTAAAACCCCTTGTGCCTGAAGTACAACTCTGTTGATCCTACTAGATATCTAAAATAAGCTCCTGATGATTATTTCCTTGAATGCAGGTGACCTGCTGTATAAGGCAGAAAGAAGGTGTTAAGAACTGGGAAATGCTGTTGGGTTATGAGCAGCATTAACAGGATATGTTTTTGTTGATTCTTATAATGATAATTGGACAGGCTGAAGTGATGGGCTGAGGCCAATGGGATGAGGTTTAATAAAGCCAAGTGCTGGGTCACAACAACCCCCACCAGTGCTACAGGCTTGGGGAAGAGTGGTCAAAGATCTGCCTGGTGGAAAAGGACCTGGGGGTGTTTGTTGACAGCCGGCTGAACAGGAGACAGCAGAGTGCCCAGGTGGCCACGAAGGCCAATGGCATCCTGGCCTGGATCAGAAACGGTGTAACCAGCAGGATGAGGGAGATGATCGTACCTCTGTGCTCTGCATTCGTGAGACAGCACCTTGGGCACTGTGTTTTGGGCACCACAGTATAAGAAGAACATTGAGGTGCTGGAGTGGGTCCAGAGAAGGGCAGCAAGGTTGGTGAGAGGTCTGCAAAACAGGCCTATGAAGAGTGGCTGAAGAAGTGGGTTATTTAGTCTAGAGAAGACGAGACTGAGAGGACACCTTATTGCTCTCTACAACCACCTAAAAGGAGTTTGTAGCAAGGGTGCTCCTGGTCTCTTCTCCCAAATTACTAATGACAGGACAAGGGGAAATGCCCTCAAGTTGTGTCAGGGAAGGTTTAGCTTGGAGGTTTGAAAGAAGTGGTTTACTGAGAGAGTGGCTGGGCATTGGAACAGGCTGCCCAGGGAAGTGGTGGAGTTACCTGGAGTTACCATCCCTGGAGGTGTTTAAAAAAAGTAGATAGAGTGCTTAAGCTGTGGTCTAGGGGTTAGGAAGATGTTGGGATGAGGGCTTGACTTGGTGGTCCTTTCAAGCTATGATGATTCTATGATTCTAGAACGATAATTTTGATTGTATTCTGCCACAGCAGTACAAGATGTGTTGACAGGGGGTTAAAAGGGGGCATTATATTAGCTACCATGTATTTCAGTTCTTTCTGTGTAGGACCTGCATAAAACTGGTTAATTCCTCACTGGGAATAGAAAATGCAGAGGACTACTTCTGTATTCATTAATCTCTGTGAGCCAAGAACTACCTATCAAATTTTGACCTGTATTTGAGATCATAAGCTGCCTCTGATACTTCCTGACAGTGATACTGGAGATGAAGGGTGATGAATTTTCCCCTGCAGGAATGATTATTTTAAATATTTTTCCATTTATTTTGTTTCCTTTCCTTCTCTGCCTCCAAAACTTGTTAATAAAACAGTACACAGAATGGTATTTTACATAAAAAGGAGACTACAGGAAAAAATCTGGAAATTATTTTCTAGGAATGGCTATTAAATAGCTAATACACTTAAAAATATTTCTTCTTTGATAGGTTTTTTGTGCAGCTTCTAATGGTTTAGTGTTTTATGCCTTTGTTATTGGAAGTTTTCGCCTATAATCTGTTTAACTCTCTTAAAAATATTATAATTGAACTCTGTTAAATTTTCTAGAACTAGCATTAGAGCATTTGTGGACGTAAAAGAGCTTAAGATTCTTAGTGCTTTGTCTACCAGCTGGCTGAGTTATGTGCAATGAATAATTTTGTTTATTTTTCTTTAAACCACAGTAAGAAAGATAACCAAGCCCTTTTAAATGTCTGAGTTAGAACTTTTTATGTTGTTGTCTCCCTTGTGACATGCTAGAGCAGTCAGTGTAAGTGGATGATCCTTTTCGCCAAAAAGTTCCGCATGAGTGATGCAGGGATCAGGGCTTTTGTCTTTCAAAGATGTGTTTATTTCTAGAAATGCTTCCCAGAGGATGTTTGTCAGTTACTTTTAAAAAGGTCCCGATTTATGAAAACCCCTGAAGGGTGTGAATTCATGAGCAAGATCTAAAGGTGAGATAGGACACAGCTAGCACACATCTCATTATAACCTGTGAATGGAGCCCTTTTCCACGGACCAGTTCAAAGTACGAGCTGTACTGCAGCCCATTAGCTGTGTTTGCTGCTAGACTGAGAAATTCATGCACAGCTTTTGCTTTGCTTCTACAATATGCTGAGCCACTTGGACACCCACAAGTCCATGGGACCAGATGGGATCCATCCTAGAGTGCTCAGAGAGCTGGCAGAT
>JAOXOE010000632.1:4972905-4993746 GCA_028565055.1 Phoeniculus purpureus | reverse complement strand
GGTGCAAGCTGGAACATAGGAGGTTCCATATAAATATCAGAAGGAAGTTCTTCACAGTGAGGGTGACGGAGCATTGGCACAGGCTGCCCAGGGGGGTTGTGGAGTTTCTTTCTCTGGAGATGTTTAAAACCTGCTTGTATATGTTACCGTGCGACTTGGTCTATGTCATCCTGCTGTGGCAGGAGGATTGGACTAGATGATCTTTCGAGGTCCCTTCCAATCCCTAATGATTCTGTGATTCTGTGATACAGAACATTCAATTTCAAACTCTTGGATAATGTATTTTAGTATCCTATTTTAGCTGAAAGGGATCTTCAGAGATCTAGTCCAATATTTTGCTCAAAGCAGAGCTAAGTTCTGTGTTAGATGAAGCTGCTCAGGTCCTGTATAGTTGTCTTCTGTTTTTAATTATATCTTCATAGCCTAACTACGTTCTTGTTGCAGTACATCACTCACTCGTGAACTTTTTTCTCCTTACAAGTCTTGATAGCAATTTGCTTTCCTTTCATCCTTTCTCTTTGGATCTTTGAGAAGAGTCTGTTCCATCTTCTCTGTAACATTCCTCTTTTTAGTGAAAAACTATTTAGAGGGGTATCACTCTGTGCAACCTTCTTTTCAAACACCAGTGATCTGAGTTCCTGCAGCCTCGTGCTATGTGCTATGTGTTTCAGCACATAGCTATGTGCTATGTGTTTCAGCACAGCTTCCTTCCCGTGAGTCTTTGGAAACTTAACAAGCTTGGAAATTTGAGATTTATTTTTGAGGAAGCATAAAACATACTTATTTGAACAAATTTTTCTAAACTTCCATCTCAGAATCATGCGCAAAGTTTTCCTTTTTCTTCTTTATTTTGACTAAGGGAAACAGAGAAAGATGTTATTTTTAACGTCTTCCTTTTTTTTTCGTGCTTTTTTCCTTTCTTTCCCCCCCCAGATTTTTGCCACAAACAGTATAAATATTTACTGAAGATTGTATAATTTTTTGTACAGCTTACAGGTTTTAACTCATGTTAATAGGGTGTGTTCTGATTCAAGAAGGGAAAGAATGGCTTATTTAGAAACTTAAGTCATACAATCAAAAAGTCATAGAAACGCTTAAGTCTGAGTAGTGTAAATATTTCTCAGCCAAGAAGGTTGTCCTAGATTCCCTAAACTGTCTGAAGTCCTTATAGAACTGCATTTCTAGCAAAAAATGCTATGAAGAGGTCATTGTCTTTGACAGTGATCTCTCCTCAGTGGAAAAAAACATTTGTGCAAAACTGCTGGTCATAGAAATGAGTGTTTTCTGGTAAGGTTTGTTTTGCTGAAGGGTTTCTAAGAAGAATAGCATGGTGCTTCAAAGCAGTAATTTGATACTACAAGGGAGAGCTGTAAATAGACAAAATACTAATGTCTTCGTCAATGATGAGTAAAAATAAAATAGGTTGATACATTGAACTTCCTTGTCAGTGACAAACTGAGATCTTGTTCATCCTTTAAAGATGTATCACGTGTTCATAAATAAGCAATAGAGGACATGTCACTCTGACACCCAAAACTTTGTATTTCTTCTGTAAAATTCGAGAAGTATTGCAGTTGATGCGTGCTGGTTACAGTGCATACCATTTTAATAGCTACTGTGTTACACTACGTGGTTTTGTACTATATTGTCTTATACTTTTGGCATGATGCTGTGAAGGTGATGCAAAATTCCCTCAAGCATGAAAGAGTAGGAGGAGTAAGGATGCATCTTGAGAAAAACCCAGCTTCTTAAACCTTCACTGCTATGAAGTGATTTTTGAGCATTTGCGTAGCATGAGGTACCTGGTCACACTACTATTTTGATTTTTGCAAAACATTTTCTATGTAAAACATAACATGCTATTCATTAGCTTTTAATGTACTTCTTACAATTATTTTATAAAATTATTTTTCTGTTTATGCTTTTTGAATGTTGTTTATCACTGGTAAGAATTAAGTGGCATTATTTTATTGAAGTGCCATCAGGGATGATGAATAAAAATTCTGCTCTAGACAGAATCTATGTAAGGGTAATTTCTAATTTTTATAGGAATGTAAAAACAAAGAAATCAAGTTTTGTATTTGCAGTATTTCTTGACAGATACTGATGCTGTAAATTCTGCAGCTGTTCTTCCTCTGTATGGATTTTGTAGTACTCACAGCAATTTATGGGTCCAGAGTGCAGCTGCTGGAAGTCATTTATTCTCAGTTTGTATTAAATCTATCATGTACAAATGCATTAACATTCACTACAGAGCTCAAGGGCTTATGGCTTTTTCCTTCTTGCACTGAGTTGCAGTCCTGTAAGCGTTTGCAAGGTGTACAGAAAACAACATAAAAAACCCCTTAAACTAATATACATGGGGAAAAAAATTATACATTATTGCCCATGGTAAATACTTGAAACCAGCTTATTTAGAAGTTTAAGATGAACAGCAAAACCACATCCTACTGTTAATGCTTCTGAAATGATTTTGATCGATTAGCCCTTCAGTTCCATTTGCTTGAGTGCCACTCTTTATGCATGTCACTTGTACGTGTCATCATGTTACTGAATCGTACTGTTCCCTGCTGTGTTTGAATTGTGTGCACCTTGAGAGAGCATGTGAGGCTCTGCCATTAATTACTTGGATTCAACTTATTTTAAGTCTGGAATTTTTTAATTAGAAGAAAGGAAACAAGCTTATATTAAATATTTGGGAAATACTTGTTTAAACTGTAACTGGAGTTTGGCAAAAGAAAAGGGCTAAGTACCATGAGTATATGTGTTGTGTTCATATCTTTCATATTGAAATAGTAAATCTAGGAAAGTTGAACTGTGCTCAGCTCAAGATCTGGAGAAGCTTGCATCTAGGGGAACTTGAGCTGTTTACACTTGGAGAAAGACCATGAACTCTTGTGGTAGATGGAGTATGTTTAGACATGATAATTTGTGTTTGGCTAAAACAGGACAAATTAAAACACAGAATCACAGAATGTTATGGATTGGAAAGGACCTCAGAAGATCATTTAAGTCCAACACCCCCTGCTGGAGCAGGGCGTGAATGATCTATTTCTTTGGTATCTGTTAAACTGTGTATGAGTGAAAACGCAACTGGACCCTGTTTAACAAGATGTTCCACTCCTCATAGTTTTATTCCACCTGTTTCTAAGTAGCCTAATACTACTAAAGCAGAGACATAAACACATTTTCAGTGTGATATATGTCCCCAAATCCCTTCTAATTTTATAGTCTAAAGGCAAGTAAAAAATAATTACATACAGTGTTATGAGAATTGAATAGAATTGCCAAAATAAGTAATTGTGCATGGATGAAACTCTGCCACATTTTTTCAGTGAGTCATCTCTCAGTGAAAAACTTCCAGGCCAAAATATTTCCTGAAAGATTTAGCTGTTGTGTTCTGTGCTTTGTGAATGTCAGTACTTCATATTTTCCATGCCTTTGAAGTAACTGTAGCATGAAAGATCCTGTACTGAGTCTTGCTCAATATGTTTTACTTTGATATGTTTTGCATGAATGTTTAGAGAATCGTTTTAACCTGTCTTTTCTCACACATGCCAGTTTTCAGGTGTCTTATGGAAGAAGTTATGTCCTGCTTTGGTGTGTCTTCTGAACTTCTTACTTCTGCAAGCTCCATGTTTTACACTGTTTGCCATGTATTAGTTAGATGTGGATGCAAAAACTCATTGTGAATTCAAAACTGTGATAGATTTGCTTTAATAGTAAGCTTTACATTAAATTATAAATTATCTGGATGGCCAGAAATATGTAGAAATCTCTGAGTGCTTTTCAGTCAAGTATGGATGTCAAACAGCAGATTATATAGCTTAAAGTAGTAAGAATTTTAAACAACATGGACCAACCAACGTGCTTCTGAAGCAAACAGTTACACCTACCACCCTTTCATCTTTTTGAAAGGAGCTCTCGAACTTGCACAAAGAGCTAAGCATTGAAAAGACAGCAGGTATAGACAGACAGGAAGAGAATTATGCCATGGGAACACTGGACTTCTGGAAATTTTAACTGTATTTGACAGCAACTTAAAGATAAAGTATTCCTTAGGTAGAAATGTTAACAAATTAAAACCTGCTGTTTTACTGATTTTTTTTTTTCCTCTGTGCAAAGAAAAACTTGCTGCTTTATTCATTAAATGACATAACAGGACTGTAGGCTGTTGCTGCCCTACTTTAGGGAGCTGGCTATTCAAGTTTTCCACTTGGATATCCACTATTTTCAAGTGCTTGTAATCAGTTGAGGTTATTATATCACTGACTCCTTCCCACCCAGAATTTCTTCATCTTAATCTTCCTTACACTTTTTCAGTTTCACTTTTCAGTGTTGTATCCCTCTATTTCCTGCTTTCAACTCTTCCGTCTTTATTCCTGCTGTATTTTCTTGCTTCGTCTCCTCTGCATCTTTATTACCCATTTCCTTCTCTTCAATATGTGGAAAGATCTTCTGGAGAGTTCCAGCTTCAGAGCCCTCTCCCTGTGGAACGTTTCCTTCTTGGGTTCCAGGCAAGCTCACTGATGACAAATATGACCATAAACTTCACTAGGAGAAAAGTCTTTGTGAACTAATATTAAGTGGTATATGCTTACACAAAAAGGTTTTTCTGAACTGAAAGAAAATCTTTTGCATTAATTCTTTCAGGGAAAAACTGCTTTACAACCTTTCAAAACCAGCTGCTTCACATAGGAGACTGTAAGTTAACAGAAGAGGGGTATGGGGATCAAGTTTTGAGATAATGGATAGAGAAGTGACAGCAAAGTGTTGCTCTGTCATTTGTAACTGGGGTTGAAGTTGCTGAAGCATGAGAAATACAGAATATGATGCAGTAATTGCAATCTGATGCAAGAGAGCCATCAGCAAAAACTGTATCTTCCCTAGCTGAAGAGTAAATAACTGGAAAACATGGCTAAATTAAAAAATCAGGGATATTAACCTGTCACTTGTAGTTTTTGATACTTTATATAAGGTAGTTTTGCTTTTCTGTGGTATCATTTATCAGTTGGAGTGTAAGTAAGAGTAACTAGTTACAGGTACTGACAGAAAATTGAAAGGCTTCACTTCTGCTTGGGAACCTAAGTCCTATAAATGTCTCCTTCTTACTCCAAATTCATAGAAAGTTATGGTTTTATAAAGATATGCAGTGTCTTCTGAAAGTCAGAGGGGATTTAGTATTTAATGCTTAGTCCTACGTTAACATTGACATGTCATTGTACTGTAACCCTTCCCTTATTATAGTTCAGCCTGAGACACTAACTACTGCTGATTCTGAAGTCAGGAAAAACAACTGTTAAAAAGTTAAGACTTTTTGAATGGAAAGATAGCTTGGAATTCCTGACAAATCTACCACATACTGTGTGGGTGCCTTATAAAGATAGGTTAGTAATTTTGTCTCCAGACCTGGTCAATGTGTAAGACAGATCATTTAAAATTATTTCTGTAGTGCCTGCAAACTCCATTGTTATGGGGATTATTGGTGTTTCAGCATTGCCTATCTATTGGAGAAATGAGAAATAAAATGTTTTTTTGTTTCTGGAATGTAGCAGTGTTAATTTATTTTATCAACTTGGTTGGACTGGAATAATGTCTGAAAAACTGTGTTGTTCTTTCTCTGTTAAAAAAAAAAGAGCAAAACGGAAATGTGACTGAACTGGCTTTGGAAATACATGCTTTCCCTGTAAAGAAACAGAGGAGGTAATTTTAAGAAGAGTTTTCAGTGAGTTTCCTTCTCTGTAACACTGGAAGGTCTAATAATTAGCTTTATAGAGATAATGGCAGGATTTTGAATCGGTGAAAATTCCACAAAGATTTGTTTACAGAAAATGCTTTGATTCTGAATTTACTGGCATATGTTCTCAGTGGTGTTTAACCTTCTGTGAATGTTTAAGGTGACCTTTTATGGTCAGGTTAGTACAGATCTCTGATCTAGTGACTTTCTGCTTCTGCGACAAAGCCGTTAGCCCAAGCCAGGTGTGTTTCCCAGTGCAGGGGTCTGTCTTTCGTACAGCCACAGTTACCGGTGTAGCTCATCAGCTCAGACATAAAGGCCTGAAGTGGAGGAAAGGAACGTTAGGTTGTGCTGTTCAACTTCTGTGAACTTAGAATTCTGTAGAGTAGACAGCTTTACGACAGAGTTTCTAGCAGATGGTGCTGCTACTAGTAAGTGCTGGTTTGTTTAAGAAAGCTGTTGTGGGGGTGCAGGAGGGCTGGGTGCCCTCTGAGGACGCTGTCCCTCACCTGGCATCCAGGTGATAGGAACCGCATACAACCAAGAGTTCAGAGCGTGAGGAGTGTTTGTAGTTAGGGCAGGTCAGAGGACAAACTGGGAATGTCCAGTCCATGGATCACATTGAGGGTCAGGCCTAGTCAGAGTGTCTGCTGATCTCCTCTCAGAAGTGCCATGGTGACAGGGCAGGGCCGAACTCTAGAGGTTAGTCTGTGGCTCAGGTTTGGACTAGGGGCCCAAGGCCAGGTAGGGGACAGCTGTGTCTGAGCTGGAGATCAGCACTGCTAGGACATAGCTGAGGCAAGGACTGAAGGTCCCCGAGTCAGCTGAAGTAGAGATCCAGGGCCCAGTGGGGAGGCATCGGGGAGCCTGCAGCTGAGGCCGCACATGGGCTTTGAGGCCTTGTAGTGCTCTTGAGGCCGTGGCAGACATCAACCTCTAAAACCTGTGTGAAGGTAGGTCATCTTGGAAGAAATGGCACAACTACAGAGCCACATGGTGGTCAAGATCAACCCCAGATCTTTTTAACTTTCTTGTCTGCGAGATATTTTCTTTTACTGGTTAAGATGACACAACACTTGTGAAAAATGTAAACTGAAGCCTTGTGCAGATACTACCTAGTGCACGGATGCTCTCAAAAGAATTCAAGGTTTGTCACTGTCTTTGATTCATGAGGAGAACACATTGGCAGGCACTTGTGACTGAGAGCCTAGCACTGTGATAAAAAGTAATGTTTGTGTCCTGCAGCTTGATAGCAGTTTGAAATTGTGGGGGTTGGTATGCCTGTTCTTCCTGGATATAGAATTCGATTCAAGGACATCTGTCTCTGCAAAGAGCCAGCTAGAAGCCTGTACACCACGTCTGAAACTGCCTTTGTGAACCTTGTGCTGACTGCAGACAGTGTAAAATATGGTGGTGTGATTTATACCCCAGTGATACCTGGATCCCGTCAGTTCTGCTGATATGAATGCTTGGTGAACAAGAGCTGGCTTCCTGGTATATTGTGCTGTCAAACCTTTAATATATGAAGTGTGATAAAGAACAGATTTTTATTTTTTTTCTTTATTGAAGGTAGTGCAATGGAAGCTTAACTATGAAGGTAGTTTTCAAGTTTTCCATTCAAGTCCATTTCACCATTTCTGCTGGAACAGTCCATAGCTGAGAGTCTGTGACTACTTCATCTAGGGCTATTCACTCATCTTCTACTCTTACTAGGGACAACTAAGCTTGAGTAAGACATAATAATATCTCCTGGGAGGAATGGGGCAGCAGCCTGGGGAAGTATCACCGTGCCAGGACTCTTAAACTGGCAATGGTTGGAGTCAGGATTATCTTTGATCTCGGATAGTTTCATATGAGTTACCTATTTAGTATGGAAGAACATATTCCAGACCAGTGGGAATAGTCCACTAGTCTGAAAAACAGCTTGAACAAGAGGAAAGTGGCAAGCTGTGAAGAAGAAGAAAAATAGACTAAAGTTCAGTAATGTAGCTGGGTGAACTACAGATCCTTAGATAATATGGTATGAAGAGACTAGCCCTGAGAACTGGTTTGGAAAATTTCTTCTCTAGTCCTATTTGTCATCTGCCTCTACACAGGTGGAAGATGATCTATCCATACTGAAAACAATCTCTGAGTAGCAAAAAACTATAGTTGTTGTGTTCTCCTGTTCTACTTGTCCGGGTGCCATGTTTTCCAGATAATTCAATTCTATATGCACATACTTTTCCCTGTGTGATTCTTTTGCACACTTGTGTCACATGTTTTCTTGTTGTATTCTGTGCCAGAATTAATGTAGTATATTTGGGCAAAGGTCAGTATGTACAGAGTCCAACTTTCAATGCAGCCACATCTGACACTTGAACAAGTGGAAAAGGAATCAGACAGTTTCTGTAATTTCTGTCCACTGGAAAAAGTTTATTGACTGTAAGTTAATAGACTGTAGAGTTTCCAGGTGTTATGTTACTGACTTGCCATTACTGCCTTTGTGCTGCTGGCTTGCCAGTTTTGGATTTCTTGAGTCCCTTTTCATACAGTAAAGTTTTACAGAGCAAAATTCATTTGGAAGGAGTTTTGAGTTTGATTGCATATGTTGCAGCAAATCAAGAAATGGTTAAGAGTAGAAGGCAAGAAATGGTAAAGAGTAGTGTTGTATTGGTTTACTACAGTATCTCTTAGTCTGTAGCTTCCTTACAGCATGGGAGTAAAGGTGGCATTCTGTTGTCCTGTACATTAATTGTAGAAAAACTAGATTCACTGATTAGAACAAAAGTCTGTGTTGAACAGTAAATTACACTTTTTGCTGTGAGTGCACTGGATAAATGGCAGATTTAACAAGGTTGGAGGTGCATTAGTGTTTGGATTTGAGCACACTGCACAGTAAATAATTTCTACAAAGTGGTGTTTCATTTATGTATGGGCTTATTGAAAATGTAGAAATATGTTAGGAATTAATTTGGTTTTCTAATTCAGATGATTATCTGGTTAAACCAATATATGCTTCTGATTCAGGCTCCATTTCTCTCTCCCTCCCTGATTTATTTGGTTGTTTTTTACTGTATCCCTGAGATTTCCAAGTTAGCCTGAGGAAGTAAGATGCAATGCTATGTCCAGTGTACATCTTGCAGTAAATGAGATTTAAAAAAATAGGACAGGTTCATTTAATATTGAATGCTCTTTTCTTCAGTCATAAACTTCTAAACTTTATGAAGTGAGAAGTGGATACTGTGATGCTTTTGTAAATAATGCATATAAAGCCTGATGAAATGCAAAAGAAAATAATTAGAAAGACTTCAGCTTGCCTTAGAGCAGGCTGTGAGCGGTTCTGTATGCATTTTGTTGTTCATTCTTCATTGTGCCTCTTCTCATCATTTGAAGCTGGTGCCATAGGCTTTTATTGTTCTGATGCGGTTTTATTTCCTTTCATTTTTTATTTTTGCCCTGCATTTAACGGTCTCCTTCAGCCAAGCCATTTTGTAAGTATCTACTAGGCTTTTTTCCAAGGGACAAGATGCAAAAGGAGAGCAGGGAAAATGTATGTACTAAAATAGGATGAGACAGGAGACTCCTTACAATCCTGTTGTTGACTGTATGATTGTCCCAAAGTCCATGACCTTCAGCTGTCCAAATGACATCTTCCGAACTTGATTCCTAGAAAGAGTTAAATCTGAGTTAGCAGCTCTGTCAAGATGTGTGTTCCTTGTCTGGGGTGGAAGACCTGGATGGAGAAGGAAGGAGTACATGAGTGTGGCATGATGTATGAGTGCTTTACAATGGAGATAGGAGAAACAGGCAGTAGAGCTTCAGACATGTCCTCTCTTAAGCATCTTTTTTATTTCCACACTTCTCTTTTCCCAGGAACATAGGATTCCCATCCCTAACCAACTGTTCCTTTCAGCAGTGTATTGAGGGTGTAGACTGGTGAGGCATGGAAGCAAGTGCAGGAAATGTGTTTAGATGGAACAGTCACAGATTTTCTTGCTTAACTGTGTCTGCACACCTGTCCTTCTCTATTGCATATGAGTAAAGACATGTCTGGGAGGAAAGACAGCTAATTTCCAGGCCAATTTTCTCATAGGAAAACTGCTTAAACTCCAACAAAACATGGACATGATTCTATGATTCTATGACAGTTCATGGTGCTCGTTATAAGATACAATGAAAATGCAGGTTGCTTTACACAGGCTTTGTTCATTTACCTGAGAAAACAACGATACAATTTTAAGTACTGTTGTAGGGCACTTTCACAATCTTTGATGAATTTAACTCAATGTTTCCTTAAAAAGAGTAGAGACAGAAAAAAACTTGTTTACACATTACTTGTCAGTTTTGAAGTTTTGAAGTGCTTTTGGAAATAAACAGTGTGTTCTTTTGCTGACAGGATTTGAAATCTAGCAATCAGCGAGATGAAATTGCTGCAGCACGTGCATCCCTGAAGGAAAATTCCTCTCTCCTACATTCAATATGTTCAGCTTGTTTGGAACATTCAGATGTTGCATCCCTTACAGCCAGCAAGGATTCAATTTGCAATGAAATACAGAAAGCTCTCAATGTAATTTCTAATGCTTCCCAAGGAGTTGGAAATAAAACGGCACAAAGTACACCTTACACCGCTACTCTTGAAAGTGCACTTGATGAGCTTGAGGTATGTAAACCAGAGAGACCACAACTTTCTTAGAAAAATTATTGATTTCATTAAAAAAACCCCCAAACAGCTATTGATATAATAAACAATGGACCTAACGGCATTAGAAATTATGTGCTGCTTACTCATAGTCTAAATGAAATAGCTCTAAATTATTTCATGGGGTGGGATCAATTCCTTCAAATGAGTTTGAAATTCAGTTTCCATACATGTTCAATATTTGACTTCCTTAGAACAGCAGGGAAGAATTAGTTCTAGTATGTCACTGATGATGAAAACACACATCCTTGAGTAAGTAAGCAGAATCCATGAGTCTAGTTAAAAAGTCAGTGATTATTAGGTAACGGTGATCACAGCTACCTTGATTGCACTTGACCTAGTACAAAGCAAGCGGAAGTCCTTTACTCCAAAGCCTGCCATTGTGATCATTATGTAATTTATATAATTGAAGGATTTAGAAACTTAATTATGTTTTCAGTTTATCAGTAAATAAAGTGACATAACCATATGCTTTCAGAAACTGTATTTATACTTCCATTATTTAAGCAAGTGCTTGGAGAAAGGCAGTTCCTTCTCTACAGCTGATCTGATCCTAAGCTTCTGTACGGAGCGTTCTTTTTTTCTGATGGCTGCTCTGATTCTTACCAGGGTTATTTTCCATTGTCCTGCCAAAAATGGTACAGGATCTCATGTTTCTCATATTGTCTATGAGGATCCCAGATCAACAAAAGGAATGGAAGTTTCTAAATTTGTCTTTTTTGTTGCAAATTCTTGGATGTTTTCGGTCTCAGGCTCTGAATTCCAATGCTGGTATGTTTTCAGGAGAATTGGTGTTATGTCTGGTGGTAATAGGTTGTTCCTAAAATTTTCAGTGAAAGGCCAGAGAAATACATTTAAATATGACCCAGATCTTGTAGCAGCAGTTTATTGATCAAAGCAGACCTCTCAGTCATGCTTAAAGTTGAATTTGACCATTTTTTTTCCCCCCAAAGGATCAGGCTACAATAAATTACGTTTTCTATTCTATTTTCGTAATAAATTGAAGAACCCTCCTACATTGCCCTCTACAACTACCTAAAAAGAGGTTGTAGCAAGGCTGGTGTTGGTCTCTTCTCTCAAATTAGTGATGATAGGATGAGGGGAAATGGCCTCAAGTTGCGTGAGGGGAGGTTTAGGTTGGATGTTAGAAGGAAGTTCTTTACTGAGAGGGTGGTTAGGTACTGGAATAGATTGCCAAGGGAGGTGGTGGTGTCACTATCCTTGGAGGTGTTTAAGGAGCGAGTGGACATGGTGCTTAGCGATATGGTCTAGCAACTAGATAATAGGACAAAGGTTGGACTCAATGACTCTGGAGGTCCTTTCCAGCCATGATGATTCTGTGATTTAGGAGTAATATATGATTTATTACAATGAGACTGTGACTGACAAATAATATACTTTAAATGGAAACTATTCGAAACAGGAAACTATTGAACAGGAAAACCTGTTCAATTAAAAAATTTCTAAGCAAAATTTGACACTCGTATTGCATCTTCTGACTGCATGTTAGCAGTAACTGTGTTTTAATAAAATGTAATAAAATTTATTATTGATATAAAATTTAAGATTTGTAGTAATCACAGCATGTAAAAAATTTGTCCTTTCAATTGAATTTGGTTTTATTTGGAAACATAACATAGAAGACTGACTCTTGTAAAAAGCCATTTGTTTATGGAGTTTTAAATATGTTTTTACCTAGGTAGGTAACGCAGATGGGAATTGAAGCTGTGTGTGTTAGATAAAGCACAATTTATAGAGCATTTAACTTCTTAAAATGATTTTATGTGTCAGATGCTTGCACTTTTCTCTCTTTACAGAAAGTTATATTGGCTAAGGACCTGAAATAACCTTTGGTCTATCTTCTTGTTGCAAATACAGTTCCATGAAATAGATTGATGTAGTAAATACTCTGTTGGGAACAAATCTCATTAAATGTTTATAGTGTGGAAATGTATCACAGAATTTACCCAACAATCTAGTATCTAGGCAGCTTGCAATGTCATTCTTCCTTTGCTAGTCCTGGCAGTGTGAAAGTTATTACAGATTTATAGGTGAGGAAACCACCAGTAAAATTAGACCAGCTAACTTGTAAATCAGTAGATTGTCAAGAATTCTTATTAACGGCTCTTATAACTACCATGTCACTTATAAATAAAACCAAAATTATAATGTTACACATTTTTTGCATATTAAGATCTGTGTTAAGATTGTGTAGGTGCAAACTACCTAATGTTTTTGTCTTGCATCTTCTGAATAAGAAGAGATATCTTACAAATATCACAAAATTGACTGACATGCCCAACTCTCTTAAGTTATCCTTGTGAACAAATGGCGTCTTACTGCCTCCAGTCTTCCAGATAAGTGTCTTCTAGTACAATTCCTTCCTTTTGTGGAAAAGAACACCGTAGTCTTAAAATTTTAGCTGCAGTGGGAAGGTTTCTGATTACAATAAGAGCTGGGTTACTGCTCCTATCAGGCCTCGCTCTAAGAATTGGTAATAAAAGAAATTGGAGAGATAGACAACTCTAGCTCACATAGTCCCAGTTTCTGTTCCAAAGCACAACATAATCCTAGAACGTAAGGCCCTAAACAGTCTTGCAGAGGTTGTTTAAGTAGGTTCGTTCACTGTTTTTGCGTATGTCAATAGACAGTCAGTATGGGCCTTAAGTCTACCTTAAATGATTAGATTGCTTTTAAATGAGATGGAGGACTTGAAGGCAATACACAGATGAAATTAAAATATTATTACAATAGCACAGATGAAATACGCAGAAAACTACACTGATCATTCAAGTGGGAAAATACAAGCCTCTGTTTAAAAGACATGGTAGTGTAGAAAGAACCTGCACTGGTTTTCTTGGGAAATACTCAGGTTATGAAATTTGAATCTTATCTAGATTTTCCAGAGAATCCCTCAGTCCACTTGAAACAATTCTTGTGTATTTCAGAAAAGATGGGAGGACTGAATGTGTAACAGGCTTCCTTTCTCTACATCATACCTAATATAAAAGACTGTTAATAATAACCAACAAGAAAATGTCAGGGTAACTGAAGACCCAGGTTCTAACTGATTAAGCTTTAATTTTTTTGATGTTCTTATCATTTTCACTACTCTTAGAATTGCCTAAGCTAGACGGTACCTGATGTTGTCATAGTAAATCTAAATTTAAAACATAATTATAATACTTAGCTTAAAAGCTGTCCGGCATGTCTGGATAAGCACTGATAAGTTCTGATTTACTTGATCTAAATTCCACTTAAGGATACATGGCATAGTTTCCTTGTTTTAATATTTATTCTGAAAGCTTGGAACCACACAGGGATGTAACAAGTGAATGGATTCATCTAGAATATAGACTGGGTGATCTAGACCATAATGACATTTTCGCATGTTCGGTTAGGTTAAAAATTGATGATCTGAATTTCCTTAAATGTTGGAGCTGGAATAGACTGACTTTCACATTTTGTGAAAACCATCGGCCTTCCTTTTCCTTCTTCTTGGAACAGTTGCTTGTGATCAATTTTATCATGCCGAAAGGGTTGTTTACTTTTGTTTACCCTAGCTGGTGAAAAGCAAGAGGACACTTGAAAAAAAGTCTTACCTTTGCCCATGTCCAGCCTGTTGAAGGTAGCAGCAGTGACTTTCTGCCATGGTATGGGTTTATATTACACTAAAAATTGGCAAAACTAGACCGGTTATGGAATGTTATTTAACATTCTGAGCTAGCACTGGGGTTTTTGTGTTAAATCCAGAGATCTTCCTGATTTCTAACAGCCTCCACTTTGTAGATGTTGAACCCCACTTTCAAACAAAGCTGAAACTCTGGTCTGAGATAATGACATAAGACCTGGAATATTACTGAGTAGTACATTCATACACAATCTCATAATTGCATGTAGACATTACAACTTTAGAATAACATCTCCTTTTTAAGGATTTGCAAGATAAATATACAAGACAGGCCCACCATATTGGAGGATTAGGACAACAGATGACTTTCAAAGTGTAGACAGACATAGAGAAGTGTTTGAAAGAAGAAATACTTATTTTATAACTGCAGTGACAAATGTTGAAGAGGAAGCAATGCTGACTTGAAACTTGGGAAGATGGCACACAACTGCCTAAGAAACACCTTCTATATGGCCACAAACCTGGCAGTCTGGGCCTAAGTTTTTGTGTTTATAAAATAGTTTAAACCAAACAGAAACAGAAAGAAGGCAACCAGGTCTTGAGGGAGGGGTGTCAGACAGAATTCATCAGGCAATGGAGCAAATTAGAGAAACAAAACGGGTTAATTAAATCTGTGACAGAAGCACAGAAAGAAGAAAAGCCCAAGCAAGTTGAAACACACAAACCAGAAAACGCTATTACACACATTCTGAGAAAAATATGGGCAAAGGATTATGTAAGCAGTCTTTGGCTCAAACCTGGGTCTCTGGGGCAAGGGACACACAAACACATATACACACTCCACAGCAAAAGGCAGTTGCAGTCCTGAGTTGTCATTGTGGCCTGCAGACAGAAGTCACCTTGTTCTGCTTGTTCCCTGAGCTGCTTAGATGTGACACAGCTGTTGCTGGAAAGCTGTGTTGCCGTCTTAGAACTGAATTCATATCAGTAGAACAACTTCGTAGCATGGATGTTGGCTTAGAACTAGTGATGTCTGATTTGGAGAGAGAACTTGGCTTTGTCTGCCTGTGTGCATAGCCCCATTAAGGAAAACTGAATCTACCACAGTGTTGGAACAGGCTGTCCAGGGAGATGGTGGACTCACTGTCTGTAGAGGTGTTAAAAAAATGCATATATGTGGCACTAGGGAACAGGATTTAGTGGGCATGATGGGTTTTAGGTTAATGGTTGGACTTGGTGATATTGTAGGTCTCTTCCAACCTTAATGTTTCTATGATTCTATGGTCAAAAGAATTTTGGCTACTTCAAGGGGAAAGGGCTAGTTGCAAGGCCAGGAAACGTAATGTCAGTGAAACTCACGCAAGTTAAAAATACAGCAGAAACTTCATTGCTCTGATTTTTCTTACTCGTCCTCCTAATGTTTTCCAGAATTTAATTACCCTGGATCCTCTTGTAGTGAATGAAGAGAAAATAAGGCCATCACTAGAGAAACGTCTAGAAGCTATTATCAGTGGGGCAGCTTTACTAGCTGATTCTTCCTGCACACGGGATGTTCACCGAGAACGCATCATTGCTGAATGCAATGCGATCCGCCAAGCTCTCCAGGACCTGCTTTCTGAATACATAAACAATGTAAGTAAACAGACTTTTCTCATTTTTTAATGTTTGTCTCAAAGCTATATTAGGATATACTAGAATTTAACCTATAATTTGTGTAAATTGCAGTTTAACCAATGTTTTCCATCATCAAAGGTTAAAAGGGTGTTTTTTCTACAGCAAAGTGAGGAAGCTAAATATGGCTTTCCAGAATGAGTACAAATCCTATTATGTCATACTGTCTGTGGAAAATGATGTGTTACAAATATGATGAACATGTGTTTATGTTATTTTGTGCTTACTGTGAACTGTCACTAGGACAGAACAGACAGAAACCTTCAGATGCCATCAATAAGAGTTTCTTTGTAATGTCACTTCCTATACCAGAATTTTAAAATATAATCTGGTTTTGTAGAATGCAACAATTGAAATAAAAATTGGTTAAAATGTAAGTAATCTTTTAGTAGCATTTGAAAGTAGAGTGTTTATACCTCTGCGTTTGATCTGTGTAAAAGCACCAACTTCCAAGTGTAAAAATTACCTAATTGCTAAAAAGCTATCAATACTTAGTAAGTCTGGCTGCCTGGTGTGCTTATAGGCCAGCTGATATGTGAATTTTTGAAAAGGAATATATTTAGATTGTGTTTTCAGAATAAGTATTAGTTTTAAAGAATGTATTTGTTATTTTTTGCCTCTAGCAGTTAAAAAATAAAACAGTGGAGATACAGATACTCTAATACAGGTACACAGTGTTAATATCATGCTTTTCGTCTGGAATCATTTGGGAAGCTGAAATTCCTTTCTATTCTGTTAAGTCAGACTGGATAGTCCAGGTTGAAGCGGTTCTCATGAGACTGTTCTCAGTAGGATACTTACCTTATTGTCAGTAGGATAGTGGAATGTAGGGACTAAGATAATCTATGCATATCAGATGTGTTTAAATTTTACAGATGCTGTATTTTTTTAATGTTTTTGGATTTTTTGAGAGGGATGTGACACATAGAATTTATAGCTGATTTATCTCATTTTCTATGAATTCCAGTTGCTCTTTCTGGTCTGTATACTAGATACTGTTGTTTTCATATTTTTACTCAAAATTTAGCTGCAGTTTCTGTTGAATGCAAAATAATTCTGGAACTCCTCTGATGGTGCTTTACACATGGATTAGTTATGTGAGATTTCTTTAGCTCTAGTTAGCTCAGAATGTTAGTTTTAGATACTTGGTTGTAGTAGGTTCCTATTGCTGTATCTGTTCTAAGGTAGGTCAGGTTTGCTGTTAAATGAGTGAAAGATAATAAGGAAAGGCATTAGCAACTTTGATGGTTGGATTGGATGACCTTAAAGGACTTTAAAATGATTTCATGATTCTAACTTGTAGTAGCCAGGCAATCCATATTGGTCCAAAAGATAACTGGATTTGTCACAAGAACCCTTTATGGGAGTTTATGTCTCACAGGAGTAAAACTGCATGATTAAGTCAAATGGTTTTAAATTCTTGGACTCTTGTTATTATCTTTTCTATTTCGGAAGTGACAATGATTGTAAGGTTACATAATGCAGACTAAGGGGAAAGAAACAATACATAACTTATTCCACTGGCTTGAGAAAATCAAGAAGGAACTACTTCAATACAGCAGAAAGGAAGTGCTGTATATTCTGCTGCAGAACACAGTGTCTGCACAAGGTAGCACAGATGAGGAAGTAAGCAGAAAGGAAGAAATATGAACGATTGAAAGGCTTAAATGGGGTTAAATGACAGGAGTGAATTCAATTGTTTTAGTTTCTTTTAGTGTGCTTGATCTGTTTATACAATTAATATTGATCTCCAAGGAAAAGCTCTTACCAAGAATAGTTTTAGGCTATTACTGAGATTGGATTAAGTAGGTTTTTCAATGAGAGGATTATCAGGTGTCATTACTTTATTTCACAACTCTGACTCACTGAAGAATAGATGATAGGTCCAGGAGATGGTGCTGATTTATCACTGTCTTCTGGGCTCTTCTATTAATAATTCCAATAAGCCAGGACTGTGAATTGAATGAGCTATAAAAATTATGGCAGACATTTGTTAACCTAGTACAATTTAAAGACTGAATTGTTATTATCTTTTTCTCCTTGTACTTGACAAGCAATCACACTGTCTGTGTAATACTTCATGTCAGTTCTTGTGTATGTTCTCATGGTACATTTGTGCCCTGTGTCCAGAGTGAGGAACAGATGCTCTGTACTTACAGCTTGTGTGTTAAGAGAGGAAGGTATTCCTTGCCTGCTAACTGCAAAGGGCTTGCTTTTGCTCTTGTCTTTGTTCTGGTGGTGTATTGTTCACAAAATGCCATTTCAGTTCTTTTCAGTCACCCTCATGAGTCAGCTGTTTGCAAGATTTTTTTTTCAAGGTATGTGCCTGTCTTTTCTTGCTATAATATTGGTTTGATTACTTAAGTGTTCTTCCTGAGTGTTGATAGTGGGAGCTGCGTTGCTTCAGAGACACCACACACACAAAGTGCCACCTCCACAAAGTCTTTTCCAGAAGCTCATTTCCCAGGAGGCTGTATGAACTGCGCTGTTACTGGTGTAACAATCGGGGTATCTCTAAAGCATCTGAGTTTGCTGCTGTTGGTAGATGCACCCTGTCTGGTAAATGTTTAGCTTTGACAGAATCATTGCCAAGAACTTGAGTACCTAAATTGTGTGCAAATTCTGCGCTGCCTGATTTTGGTCTTTTTTGAATTGAGCCCTCAGTGCCTAAACAAGTGTACAGGAATTCATGATTTTGACCCTAACTATTTGAAACAACACAAAAATGTAGATTTTTTGGTTCATAAATTTGTTGGGTTTTAGCTTTGTTTTTTCTGTTATTTAACATGTCTAATAAGCCTTAAGGACATCAAATGAAATCAAGGGCCAGTTTGTGTCAGTGATAAAATTTGAAGTTTTGAGAAAAATCTTTTCAGCAGACACTGCCACTTATGTAAGTGGTTGTTTTCTAGAGGTTATATCTCAGTGAAGCGATGCAATAGAAAGTTAAACAAAATGTTCTCTACACTAATAAAGACCCACTCTGTCTCCAGGAAGCTTTAAGATGTTCTGTTCAAAGAGTAAATTGCAAGTATATTTATAATTCTTCTGAAAGGCAGCAATTTTTTCTTCTGCTACTTTGGAATGATTGGAATGATTTGTGTATTATTGTTATCCTCTCTGAATTTTACTCATAGACATCTATCATTAGAGGATGTATTTGTATTTGAGGACATAAAATAACAGGAATTATTACTGTGAATGTGGATAGCTTATCAGTACAGAATCATACTATGATGTGTCGATAAGGTATCCATTAAAGCAATAATTTTGTTCTAGTAATAAGCACTTGCTTCTTCCTAATGACAAGCTCTTGTCTCTGCTCATCCTTTAAAATGAAAAGTTATTGAATACATTGGAGTACAGCAGTGCTAACTCGTATGTTTCTTCAGTTCTCTGCTTTTACTCTCAGTCACAATCGGGATATGCACTTGTCTGGGTGATCAAAGGGGATAATAGAGTTGTGATTGAGTATGGATTAGAGTGGCTGTTGTGAGCAGCAATTAAGATGATTGCAAGGCACTACTTTTTCTGCCATCATTAAAAAAGGAAGGTATGTCTGGATAATTATTCTGCACCCATCTGTGGGTTTAAATAAGATTACTTCAGACAAGGGTGAAAACGGTTGGTACAGAAATGTCACATGCATTCATGGCATGGTAGCTGTTTTCTTGGATTAAGGTTTCCTTGCAAAAGGTTCATATTTTGGTTGTATTGGTTTCTCAGCTTATTCTGGATATTGTTTGGATGCATGTATGTATACATACACACGCACACACACGCACACACATACTGTTTGCCCTATCTGATAAGTTGTGATTTCATTCATTCTTGTTGTGTATTTCAAGACACCTGCTTTTAAAAATTCTTTCAGAAGTAGATCTGAAAATGAGATCTGAAAATGCATTTATAAAAACAATTTTTGTTTTAAAACGCATAATCCAGCCTCATACAGATTTGAAAAATGAATCAGTGCCACAGAATGATTTATCTTGTTAAAAGTACTTCACAAGAATATTTCACACAGAATTCACATAGATGTGTGACTGTACCAACCTAGCAGCAGCCTGATAATTTAGTCTGCAGTTCTGGACATCTCTTTGTTCCTTGTGCCACAGAGAGCAGCAGCAGCAGCAGCTTCTATGGGCTGTACCACAGCATCTGTGTGTTTGGCACCACTGTACTGAGTTGGGCAGGGAGCAGGGCCAAGCCATCCCTTCTCACGCCAGTGATAATTTCAGACTCTTAATGAGACATTTCAGAAAATGGGAGGAGTCTAACATTAGATATATTTTACCTTAAGGCCAGATCAGGAAGATGGCTTAAGTTGACCTTATTCTCCATATTTATATGGCATATCTGAGGTACTGATAATAAAACTAACCTGCCATGTAGCATAAGGGCAGTCTAAGCTGAGGATGACTACAGATTTCACCTGCTTTATACCAGATAGCTTTGGACCACTTCAGGAATCATGTTGCAAGGGATATGAAGTAGCTTGTGGCAGTTAGTGAAGCATCTGTATTGCATGTAGGGCATATTTGAATCACACTGGTAATGCAGCCACTGGAGCTTTACTCTCCTTGGCTTCTCTGAAGGTCTTCTGAAACCTGCTGCTTTACCATAGGTTTTGTGTCCATAGCTTCTGGATGTGAGACACATTTGGTTTTGAGACTTATTTAGCACTAAGCATATATTTTGATGAGTCTGTAACATAGGCCAAGGAACACAGCCATGAGCAGAAAGCACATTTTATTATTGGTTCCTGCATAGTGTAAGATTAATTTTTACATAACTCATCACCACAGAGACAAAGGAGAACAGAAATATCCTGACACAAAACCCAAAGGTAATGAAAGACTCCATAACAAAAGGAATCACAGAATCTCAGAACATCAAAGATTGGAAGTCATCTTGAAAGATCATCTAGTCCAATCACCCTGCCAGAGCAGCATCACCTGCAACAAGTCACACAAGAAATATCCAGATGAGTTTTAAATGTCTCCAGAGAAGGAGACTCCACAACCCCCCTGGGCAGCCTGTCCCAATGCTCCGTCACCCTCACTGTGAAGAACTTCCTTCTGATATTTATATGGAACCTCCTATGTTCCAGCTTGCACC
>JAOXOE010000632.1:4922887-4960945 GCA_028565055.1 Phoeniculus purpureus | reverse complement strand
CCTTCAGGAGGGCCAACTTTGGCCTTTTCAAGCAATAGCTAGGGGAAATCCCATGGGACAGGGTAGTGGCAGGTAAAAGGGCCTAATATAGTTGGTTAACATTCAAAGACCGGAATCTTTGAAGCCCAATATCAGAGCATCCCTACAGGTAGTAAGTCAAGGAAGGGAGCCAGAAGACCTGTGTGGTTAAACAGGGAGCTGTTGGGCAAACTCAAGAGGAACAAGAGGATGTAGGGACGCAACCAGGAAAGCCAAGGCCTACATGGAAGTAAACCTTGCAAAAGAGGTCAGTAGCAACAGCAAGGGCTTCTTCAAATACATTGGATGGAAAACTGAAACTAGAAACAATGTAGGCCCCCTGCTGAATGAGGTGGGTGCCTTGAAGACAGAGGGTACAGAGAAAGCAGGGATACTGAACACCTTCTTTGTGTTCAGTCTGTATTTCTGGGGGCTGTCCTGATAGCAAGCCCCAGACTGCTGAGGCCCCAGAGGAAGCTGAGACAAGAGAAGAGTTTGCCCTGGCTGACAAAGATTGGGTTAGGGATAAGTTGAGCAAACTGCATGTACATAAATCCATGGGGCTGGATGGGATCAAACCATTAGTGCTAAGGGAAACGTTGGAAATCTTTGACAGGCCACTCTCCATCATCTTTGATGGAGAGAGTCATGGGGATCAGGAGAGATGCGTAGGGACTGGAGGATAGCAAATGTCCCACCAATCTTCAAAAAGGGTAAGAAGGAGGACCCAGGTAACTATAGACCGGTCAGCCTCACCTCAATCACAGGAGAGGTGATAGAACAATGTATGCTAGACGCTGTCTCTAGGCACGGCAAGTACGAGAAGATCACCAAAGGGAAGTATGCTTGACCAACCTGGTAGACTTTGATGAGGAAATAACCAGGTGGATAGGTAATTGCAAAGCAGTGGATGTGGTCTGTCTTGAGTTCCACATTAGACAGTGCGTTTGACACAGTCTCCAATCGAATCCTCACAGCCGAACTGAGGCAGTGTGGTCTGGATGATTAGATAGCAAGGTGGATTGTGAACTGGCTACAGGATAGAAGCCAGAGAGTAGCGGTCAGTGGGACGAAGTCTAGTTGGAGGCCTGTATCTAGTGGAGTCCCCCAAGGGTCAGTACTGGGACCAGTCCTATTCAATCAATTCATTGATGGTATGGATGAGGGATTAGAGTGCAGTGTCAGCAAGTTTGCTGATGACACAAAGCTGGGAGGAGTGGCCAACACTCCAGCAGGCTAGAGAGCTGGGCAGGGAGATATTGAATGAAGTATAACAAGGTTAAGTGTAGAGTCTTGCTTCTGGACAAGCACAATCCCAGGTACCAGTCTAGGTTGGGGACTGACCTGTTGGAGAGTCGTGTACGTGAAAGGGACCTGGAGGTCCTGGTGGGCAGCAGGATGACCATGAGCCAGCAATGTGCCCTTGTGGCCAAGAAGGTGGAACAGAAGGAGGGTGGTTAACAGATTGAGAGATGTTCTTCTCCCCTTCTGCTCTGCCCTGGTGAGACCACATCTGGAATATTGTGTCCAGTTCTGGGCTCCTCAGTTCAAGAAGGACACAGCTGCTGGAGAGAGTCCAGTGCAGAGCCACAAAGTTGATGAAGGGAGTGGAACACCTCCCTTACTAGGAAAGTCTGAGGGAGCTGGGTGTATTTAGATTGGAGAAAAGGAGACTGAGGGGTGACGTCATTAATGTCTATAAATATGTGAAGAGTGGGTGTCAGGAGGATGGTGCCAGGCTCCTCTGAGTGCCATCTAATGATAGGAGAAGGGGAAATGGGTGCAAGCTGAAACATAAGAGGTTCCACATACATACAAGAAGGAACTTCTTCACAGTGATGATTACAGAGTACTGGAAGTGGCTACCCAGGGAAGTTTTGGAGTCTCCTTCTCTGGAGACGTTTAAAAACCACCTGGATACATTGCTGTGTGACTGGGTCTACGTGATTGTGCTCTGTCAGAGGGATTGGACTAGGTGATCTTTCAAGGCCCCTTCCAATCTTTGATATTCTGTGATTCTGTGATATTTACATATGTGGGTCTGTCTTCTTGTTCTCTATGGTCAGTTACTCTTTTTAGTTCATGTGTATAAGACCAGCTATTTTATCTCTCTTAATGACTTACATTTGGATACTGTCTTACTGATTACATAGATATACAGAAGATACTTAGTCCTAGATAAAATGGAACTAAAATGTTTTTCCTTTTTGGGGGAAAGCAGAGGCCATTTTCATTATCAAATTGTTTTCCTGTGTGTGTTCAGTCCAGATTCAAATTTAATCTTTCTCATCTTCTGCTTTATTTACTGCCTTATTAGATTGTACTGCCTTATAAAAAAACCAGCCTTAAATATCTTCTGTTGTAGCTTCATATAATTTTTGAGAGTGTATTTTTTGTTCCTCCAGCATAACTTAGTTGCATCAGTGATGTTTATGTCTCCCTTTTTTTACATCCTCTCTCAGGAGCAGCACTGAATTATCTCTGCATTTAGATCACTTCAAGTTTTAGCTAGCAGCATGAGTGCTTTATTTCAGTAACTGCTGTATTTTTGTGGTGCTGACAGTGCTCCTGCATAAATTTGCCTGCCTTCTCTGAATTTTGTGAAAGCAGAACTTAAATGCAAAGGCCTACAGTCTATTAGTGCTTAATTCTTAAAATTATCCTTATATTCTTAAAATTCTTAAAATGCTTAATGCTTAAAATATAAAGCATATATTAATTCTTTTTGTAAGGATAGTTCTGGCTTTTGCTAAGATACTTGCATATTACATGAAGGACTCTTGGCATATAATGTAGCAGTATAAATAATCTGAAATTGGTTGGTAATTTCACTGGGTTTGCTAAAGAAAAGATGAAAGTCTAAAATCCTGAGGCAAAATGTGTGTAGGTAGGGATTAATTGGATGGCCGAACCCAAAGAGTGGCTGTCAATGGGTCCATGTCCAAGTGGAGGCCAATGACAAGTGGAGTCCCTCAGGGATCAGTCTTGGGACCAGTCTTGTTCAACATTTTTGTTGGTGACATGGACAGAGGCATTGTTGTTTACAGGCATTGAGTGCACCCTCAGCAAGCTGTGTGGTGCAGCAAACACACTGGAGGGCGGGGATGCCATCCAGAGGGACCTGGACAGGCTGGAGAAGTGGCAGGTCTTATGAGGCCTTACAGTTTATTAAAAAAGTGTATGTAATGTTTATTGTAACAAACAGTCCATCTAGCTTTCTGAAAGCTCAATTTTTGGAAAATATTTTACTTTCTTCTCATAATATGTCCTGAAATTTTCAGTCAATAGTAACCTACATGGCATTTTTCAGGGTGGCCAGGGAATATGTTTGTACATCTCTAACAGCTGCAAGTAGCAATTAGATTAGGCATAAGGAAAAACATTCTGATAGCAAGAATTAGTTAAGCATGGATACAGAGTGATATAGATTCTGTGTTCTCTAGAGACAGAAGGTTAGTTAAGAAGTTAGAGAAGCACCTATCATAGTTGGTTTTGCTTTGAGATGGGAAATACATCGTGTTCACCCATTCCAGTTCCATTTTAAAGTTTGTGTTGTCATCACCTGATGAAAGTAGAACTACGACAGTTTATGCTAGCACCTGTTGTAATCATGTGTATTCAAGGCTTTAGAGTGCAAAGAGATGAAAACCCAAAACTTAGCCCCACCGTGTTTGGTAGTGAAATGAAAAAAAAGAGTTGGATTTTTAGTCACATATTATAGCATTACTGCATTTATCAGTTGCCGTTTGCAAGGTCCTAGTGGTGAAGTAAAAGGCACTTGAGTCAAAAAGGCTTTAGCATGTGCTCAGTAGGCAGCAAACCTGTTCACCTCTGGAGATGGATACCTGAAAGGCATTTGATACTTATTTTTTCCTTCCAGTAACTCAGCCTGGATAGTTTGTCTGTTTCTGACATTCTCAGTTGTCACGGTTAGAACCTGGAGAAAGAGGTATGTGTAAATATAAGAAATATGAAGTGTCTAGATAACGCTTAAGCCAAAAATAATGGAAGAAGAATATCTTCATTTATGTTATTTGCATATTCATATATACCATTGACAGCTCTGGTTTTTTTCCTTTAAATGAGAATAAGGCTTTTGGATAGTGAAGTTTAGGCTTAATTGTGTGAGTTTACAGGTTCTTTAAAAACAAAGTTAGAAGCAAGAAGACATAAAAGAGAAGTGCATCACCATTACTAGAAAAATAAATCTGTTTCATTATTTCTTTTGAAAGAATAAATGACCACAGAATGTATTCAGTATGAATGATTCAGTTAGTGGCTTTTCATGGCTCATTTACGACACCTTCTTATATAAAACTGCTGAAATGATTGAAGTGCATGGCGCTGGAGGGACACATTGTTTTCTTTTAATGAGTATTCTTATTCCTAGTTGATGAGTTTTTGGTTCAATAAGCACAGAATTAGTATATACGTTGTTTTGAATTATTTGACTTAGAGATATGTTTCATTGGTGCAATTGCTTTATGATTAATTTGTAGATAGAGCTATTGCTGAATTGCGTCTACCTTAAAAGTCTGCATCTTGTGGAATACAAAGGAGAAGATACTCTCTGTGAAAGCTGTTAAAACCATTTTCTTACATAACTAAACATTTTAAATTACTTTAGTATTTATTACAGTAGCATCTATCCTGTTTGTGTCAGTTGACCTAAGGCAATCAACAAATATTCATTTTAATCCAAAGGAATTCCATGGTAATACAAGAATAATGAATGCTCACTTGCACACTGTTATTTTCACATGTGTCATGTCTATAGTGATGGCACTTTGAAGTGTCTGTTATTATGAATGTATTAGAGCTTTGATGCATCAGGACTGTGTATAATGAATACCATGTTGCAGCCTTATTTGCTATTACACAGCAGGTCCCCCTTTCTACTTAACTATCTAAACAGACAGTTTTAAGAATGACTTATTTACATACAAAATTGATATTGATAAAGTACAATATCAGCTCTGTGCCATTGGGATTTTCACAGTTGCTCAAGCTGTACTTCCACTTGCATAAAAAACCTTGGCAAGGTTCTTGTGGCAAAATGTTAATTCCTTAGGTGTTCATTAAAATAACATTAATCATGAACTCTGATGTTCACGTTGATTTATTCTGAAACTTTATAATTAAAATTAATCAGACTCTATAATTAGGTAGAGTAGTAAAATGGAATTTGGCCTTCTTACTTTATAATAGGAGTATTAATTCAGTTAGATACTAGATTTCTTTTTCCCCTCAGGAATTTAATGAACATCTGCTTTTAAATGTGGATCGTACAATCAAACTTCTATCTAAGAAGAAGTTTATGCTGAGAAGTTTTTTGCCTCTTAAGAGGTTTCTATATTGAAAAATGGTTTACAATATTTTGTGGAAAACCAAGTTGTTTTTTTGGTCATTGTGATGGTCTTGAAACCATCCCGATTTTAAGATCTATCTGGAGGGAAATCTGGTAATTACATCTACAAAGTTTCAGTCAATATCTGTGAAAATACCTGGAAGTCATTTGTCTGTCATTATTATTTGGTAATGATATTTCTGTGTCAAAAATGAAAATGAAAAGTGTTACTATAACATTAATCTCTACTGAGACAAAGAAAAAGGTCAGGTGGTTTTGTTAAAGCAAATGTACTTTCTGCAGGACTGATGAATGTTACAAATGTATATGGCTTCAAAAAAGCCATGCGCACATTCAAGGAGGGTCTGTAAAGACACAACTTTTGAATGTAGTCCCTGACCAACAAATTGTTTGGGACTTTACGGGCATTCTGGGGAGACAGTGCTGTGTGCCTGTCTCATTCTTTAGTTCTTCTTTGAATTTCATCTTTCAACTGGTTTTGAAGCAAGTTATCAAGCCTGGATGTACTTTTCATCTGACCAAGTTACTGTAGAGATTTGTGGTAGGTAGGGTATTATAAATTAAAGGTCTATATTACAAATATACAGTATATAAATATTTGGTATTTGTCTTGTACTGGTAGGATTTGCCCTCTGAGACCCATACAGAAGTGTGTATCAAAAAGATCTTTTACTTCAAGACAGGAGCATCAGGTTAGGGAATGTGAGTTGAATTTATTTTTTCTTACATGTTCAACAGAATGTTTCTGCTAGACTAGTAGGGAACTAATTACAACTATTTGATGCTATACATGATAATAATTTGTTTACATTAACCATCTTTGAGTACCTATATTGCTAATAAAGCAATTTCCAGAATTTATTACAGTTTCACTGGTATGGGAATCCTAGCTTTATTTTTTCCAGACAGTGGTGTTGCCCTTGCAGTTTTGTTTTGATTCTAATTACCATTTATTTTATGTTCTTCCCAAAATTTCTGTTCTCTTATCTTATCTGATGGTTAGAAAGAACTGTAAGAGATCAAAAGATGACTTGAGAGGAAGAATAATGGCTTGAATCCATAGGCTCAGCCTAATTTCTTCTTTCTGACTTGTAGCTTAGAAAACTGGTTTTATTGGGTGACATTTTTTTGTTTTGTGCACATAACTAGAGCATTTTCTGTTTCTGTGCGCTCCTGAGTCGCCATATATTGCCAATAATCTGTTGGGAAGCAGGTGCTTACACACTAACACAGGATTAGGACTGAGTCCCTGTTGGGATTAGTTTACCCTAGAATCTTTTCATATATGGATTTTTTTCGTGAAGGTACCTACCTGCCCTTTGGTTATCTTGAAGACATCAGTATTGTCAAGAAAAGCAGATTTTGGATTGATGTAGGTCATAAAAAAAAAAAGGTATGGAAATGACAGAAATATGTATTCCAAGACTGTGGATTTGGAGTAGGCAGGTATTCTACTGCTGCATTGGGCTCTAGGATGTAGGATTTGTCTTTCAGAGCTCTGGAGCTGCCCATTGGTGGTACAGAGAGCCTGTCACTACAAGTGCCTAGGAATGTGGTTGTGATATTGTAGCAGACCCGTGAGATGCTGAACCATGACTACTTCTCTGATCTTTCTACCATTTCTCTATTGATCTGTTAGTCTGAAACTACAACTTTTTCAGGAGAGGTTCAGGATAAACCAGATTCATTAATGTACATTTTATTATTCAGGAAAAGAAACAAAAGGAGAAACATTTGTGTCTATGTCAATATATGCCTGGTTTTACCTGTTGAACCAGAAATGTGAAATTCTTCGCGTCTTGAAGCATAAGAAAAGATTTTATCATGTTCCTTATCTGACGTTCGTTAGAGTCCAGCACTGAAAATATTCTTGTACAGTTCTCTGTAAATTAGAAGTACGTGGAGTTTTAAATATTTGTGCATTTTCAGTAACTGCATCAGCACCAGAACCATGCTCATGTACCATAAATATTTGAGGGCAGTGGATCATGATGCAGAACAGGAAGGACAGGCTAAGAGCAACAGAAATAATCTTTTTGGAGAGTATTTGATCCTACCAGGTTAGGTTTTCTACTGTGACTGGAATGCCTAAGATTTAAACCTTAAAAAACACTTCTTCCTGCAGTACAAAAGTCACTTGATTCTAGAATGACATCCACAGTTTTGATTTCATTTTGTAATTAGAAAAATGTATTTTCAAACTGTGCATAGTAAAATTCCAGGACTGTAGAGGATTACAAGAAATTCAAAAAACCCATTTAGAAACAAAATAAGAAATTGAAGTGTGGAGATTTAAGATGAGTCTTGAAAAGACAAGTAGAGTTTTGAATAGCAAATAATTTATGCAAAATATGTTACAAAATCTAAGATGCTAAATAAATAATACAATGTATTCTGTTTGGACACTTTGTTTCCACTTAAAATACAGTGAATGCAGATTTATTTGTTAACAATATTTTGAAGCTTTTTTTCATCATATTTGCTTTATATTTTGTACAAACAGTTGAACTGTAATGTTAAATTTTAGTTGTCTTCTTGAAGTTACATGAAAACATGGTGGGATAAACATTCAGAAAAATAGATATTGGGTTATATAATTTATTATAAAAAAGTTGCCTTACGATATGAAATGTTTTTCTCCTGTATTTTGAAGGCTCATGTTTTGTTTTATCTTTCATCAAGTTGGCATAATATAATGTGTTTCTTATTTCTGTAATCTTTTATGATTACAGCATGAGGGTGGCATTATAAAAGTTGTTCTCATACAGTATTGAGAAGTCTTGAAGAATTAAAACCAAAGAATAAGAATGCTTCAATCCAGGTATTAAATGGTAGACAAATAAGCAATATAGTAGTAATTGTTAAGGACTTAATAGCACATTTTAAAACATTTAAATGTTTGCGGTTTTTTCCTTAGTTTGCTATAACATTGTTAAAGGACTATTGACTTTTACTGTTCGGTCCAAATTACTTTATCTTTCAGTAAAGTAGAATTTTCTTACTTTTGAGTAGCTTTACATTCTAAGAGTAATGTAACTCTAAGGACTTACTTCTGTTGCCACTTCTGTCAGCAGCTATCTTTGACAGAAGTAGGTTTAGGGCTCGTTTGTCTTTAGAAATACAGATGTCCAATTTTGCAGACTATACTTTCACAGCAGATTCCGTAGACAGCTGCCTATTGATGTCTCCTGTCCATATTATCTTGCAGAACAGTGAGACTTTATAAAACTTCATCAGTGTCAGCTAACAGTAGCATATATAGACCTTTTTGTTAAAATGTATCTGTTTACCATAACACATATCTGATTGAGAAACCAGGCTATATTTCAAGGCAATGGGTAAGTTTGAAGAGAACTGTTAAACAATTATATTTTATTTATAAGAAAACTTGGCTATGTGTTTCTAGAATTTCTTATAATTCTGGATAGTTAAACCCTCCTTTTGATTAATGCATTACTTCTGGAAGCAGTAGATAAAATTCTACATGTTAAACATGATAAAAACAGTGCATATTCTGCAAAGGACAGAATTTTAGATTAAAGTTTTTTGGGCACAAAAGCAGTAACAAAATGATCCCTACAAAACAGAGTAATTTAATGACACGAGAAATAACTTCAGTTAATTTGAAACGTTAGAAACTGAAATGTGTAAAGTAAGATGTAATTAAATTATGGTACTGTACATACCAGCTGTTCTTGGTAATTGAAACTTTACAGTATGAAAAATACATTACATCTGTACAGATTATACAGATAGGTAGGATGAGTTCTGAAAAAGATTCACTTTAAGGGTCATACTCTTAAGTCAAAAAAATACTGCACAACTTAACTAATTACAAATAGTAGACTGGAGACAATTAATCTCTGTGATTAATTTTTAATTTGAACAGGGATCCTAGAATCCATACTATTACGTCTTCTCGCTTCTGTCCATAATGTTACACAGAATTTGGTTGCAGCCTCTGCTACAGGAAATAAAACACAACAAAAGTAAAGAACCCAAAATAGTTAAGCCAGCTGCTGACTGTGGTCCTTGATTCGTGCTGCCGTTGTTATTGTGCTCAGATCCAGATCAGTTTCTAGGTGTGTTTCCACTGTTTCTTCCTGGTTATTTGAATCATAGGGCTTGTGAGCAAGCAGTTCATGATGTACTCCACAGTAACTTATTGTGGGCTGATCATAGGCAAGAAACGTTGACACATTCATAGCCAGTGGTATCTAGGGGAAAAACAAAGGCAAAAAACAGGCATTTACCAAAAGACATAATCAAACTGTGCCTACCCAAATTTGATGCTGAAGAAACAAACTGTCTAAAAATATTGGTTAATATATTACAGTACAGTTCTGCATGTGAACAATCTCTTCCTTCTCTCTATTGCTCTACTCCCTCCACCCAAACCCTGGTCTCTCTACTATCTTGTTTTAAGCCTCACTACTGCCACCCCTGGTTTTGTTATCAGGGGTCGTGTGTGTACCTGCATGTATTTATGAAGATTAAGATGTGACTGAACTGAAACTATCTTTAATGTAATAACAATTACATTATTAACCTCTGCCAAAATCAATCTAATCAGGGAGGAGAAAGGGGAGTGATGCAGTTGGGAATATATGAAGCATTTAAAATGAAATTTAAATGGCTTTTCAAGTTTGAATGGTTAGTAGATCATGCTTGCATATGTCAGTGGACATATGTCAGTGGATAGGAAATACTCACAGATAACATGTTTTTATTATGTATTGCATAAGCCTCAATTTGAATCTAGCAGCTTTCAGTAAATATTGGACCATCGTAGATCAGAGCTTCATCCACTGTTATGCTGTGGCAGCTCTGGAAGCTTCACTTAAATTGCAGGTTTAATTCAAATGCTTAAGCTGAAAAATGATTTTTTTTTTTTTTACACTAGGGGATTTTGAGCACACTGCAGCATACAATTAGGTACAATACACTGTAGAGTCTGAGGTGAAATAAATACACATTTTGAGCTGTATGCTTGTACTATTAGATTTAAGCATTAAGAGAAAGAAAGGATGAAAAGGTGATTGTATTATAATGGCTGCACATGCTTTGTGTTAAAGTATTTACAAATAAAATTTCTAGTCCATAATAAAGAGAACAACTTTTATTTCTGACTTTTATTGTTCTCTTGCTCTTATTTTAAAGATGGAATGACTCAAATATAATAAAGTTAAATATGAAGACAGAAAATATTTAAGAGCTTTTAAATTTGAAATATGAAATACACAACAAAACTGTTTCTCGTTAGAAAAACTGGTTGAGGAATTTCGATGTCCTTTGTGTACCACTGCATGCTTATGACAGCATACTGGGAGTCCCATTACAAACACTGCTCGTACGCTGAGTAAAACATGGAGATAGAATGAAAAATATAAGGACACAGATGACTATTCTTCCTACATTTTGATATTGATAGCTCAAGAAAAGCTAAATATTATTCAGCTTAGAAGATCAGTGTGTGTTACATATCGTATAATCACACTGTCTTTTAAACCTGAGACAAAAGTGTATCTTCATAGGACAGAATCAGAATACTGGTGGAATGTATCTTGTTTTATCTTTTTCTGACTGCTGTATTTGACAGATTTAAATGTAAAGAAACCATACTGTGTGATAGGTATTTGGCGATCTGTGTCTTTTCCCTCACAAAAATTTATGAGCTCTCTCTGACTTCATGTAGCCATTTTCTGTGGCTTTGGCTTATTTGTTGTTTTGGGATTTTTTTCTTTATGTTGAAACACTGGATGAACATATCAGGCTTTCATAGAATAATGAAAAGGTTTTATATGAGGAGGAACTCTGTCATTTTAAACACCTGCAGTAAGAAGAAATGCCACACATTTTACACCCTTCATAAAAAAGAACAGTGTCTTAAACAATTGAACATTTCTTTTTACAGCTCAAAATGTATTTCCTAATCTAATTTCATTAACGTGGCACAACATGGGATGGTGTCTTCCATGGGCATGGAATACTTTTGGCACTCTTCGGAAGAATCTGCACTGGTTCTCTTTTAATCAGGTTATTCCAGTAGTATAGAAAATCAGTGCTATGCTGACCTGTTACAAAATCTCCGAGGCAGTTTCTTCTGACACACTGTCTTTCTCTTGTTGCATCTTTTTAACCTACTTAAGTGTGTCTCCTCTGTCTCTGCTTCCTAGAATGGTCAGGAGATGACCACCTGCTTATTTCCTTTTGGTGTATCTGGGGAAGGAGACTTCATGGTCACTTCATCTGATAACATAACTCACTTGCAATCCTAAAGTGAACCTGCTACTGACTGCTTCTTTATTGCTGTCTGGGTTTGCTGGATAATTCTGTACTTCTCAGGTTATAGTCCTGGAACTGAAACGTCAACCCTCATGGCATGGTAATTAAAGAAAGGAACAGCGCTGTTTGGTTTTGTCCTTTGTGGTTTTTTCCCTCCTGCTTTCCTTCTGATAGTGGTATGTGTCTCAGTACAAGTTTTATCTGTATAAACCCGCTGTTCTTTGAATTTTTTTAAAAATTCAAGTAAGCAATACCACCACAGCATTTATAATGGTAGCTCTCAGCTGTTTGACAGCAATTCTGCAATTTACAGCAGTAAAGCTACTGCCTTGTTTAATTACTAGTGGTGTGTGAACTTCATATTGTTTAGAGTTCAACTTCAGGTGAATATCCAAAAAGCCTCAGCATATTGAAGATTTACAGTTCAGAAGCCTTAAAACTGCAATTACTCTTCAAGGAAGTATCTGTCCTGTAAGCTGAATTTCATTGCATAGTATTAAATTTCTGTATGTGGGGCATGTGGGGGTAAATGTTCCAGCTTCCTTATATCATTTCACTGCAAAAGTCTAAAACTCCAGTCTTGCTTTACATAGAAAATGTAGCTTAAAGGTTGCATTTACAAAACTGTATAGTGAACCGGTATGAAAATAAACAAACTACTTCTCAGTCCTGACAAGAATTTAATCCAGTGTTTGGTATGTTGATGTTTTTGCATTTCTGTTCAGATCCTCCCTGGCAGTTGAAAAGTTACGACAGATGAAAAAGAAAGTTGTTTATTTGTTTTTAAAAAGTGAAACGGAGAATTTGGCTTTGAATTTTCTGTAGCAATTACAGTGATGTTCAGGAAACAGTTTATTTTAACCAGACCGCAGAATTACATTCACTACTAAACAGATGTGAACTGGTTGGGGAGGGGAATGCTTCTAGCAACAGATCAGTATCTTACCAAAGACAGGAAAAGTTCTAGTGAAGGTGTATAGCTTCTAATGTTGTAATTGCATTCTTTTCTGATTCCTTGGCCTTGGCTTGGCTTATGTAAGAATTAGAATTGCATTATTTTCTGAATTTGTTGTGTTTAGACTTAAAGGAAATATTCTTCCTAAGGATCTTATCATTTGTTAAATAAATGATCACAAAGTGTTAAAACTTGCTGGGGGGATTTTGAGACTGAGCCACAGAATCCTGGAATTGTTACAAACTAAAGGCATAATGGTATAGTGACAGACCTGGAGTGGCTCATGAATGCCAAAATACAAAAGAGCAAATAAATATTATCCATGGAGATGGCAGAGATAATGAGCTGAAAAACAAGGTACTGAACACGAAATGTAAAAATAAGTAAACTCTGTTTTACACTTTAATAATAGAATGAAATGAGCTGAAGAATGGAAGCAATAGAGGTGATGGAGTTGTGATATATGAGCCTGTAAATGTACAGATTATAGGAATGTCATTACAACACAGGCATAGAAATATCAGCATATGGTCAACATATGAGAACTAAATCTATTTCATATAGAAGTCAGTGAAGTTTTGCTGTCAGCCCCTGTGAAAAAAAAAACCCAACACCTCAGGCACAAACCCATGTAATATACATCAGGGAACTGTAAAAGTTTTATTGGCAGGAATCAAAATTATTAATGACCTCTGCAAAAAATCCTGTTATACAAATAAACCTCAAAGCAAACCTCATACTTTACCATCCATTAGTTTGTCTTTGTGATCTATTTACCATGGTATTTAAATTTATGGGAGGCTAAATTTTGAATTGAACTCTTTTTGAATCTTTATGCACGCAAAACATAAAAAGTCTTGGAAGGAATAAAATACCTTGGATTTATTAGATAGAGAATACATTACAATAAATTATAACCAATACATGTGAGAAATCTTAACTAAAGTGTCTCTTTCATGAACCCTAACAATGTGATTTTAAGACTTCTATTTAGAAGTGAAGGTAGTTTCTGTCTTCATTTGGGAAAACCTGAATTCCTAGTATATTTCCTGCTTCCTATACCTGTGAACCTCACTAATGAATGCTGTTCTCAGCAAAGCATCGATGAACCTGGTTTGTTACTATTTACTAGACAATATTTTTGAGATATCTTTGATCTAACTACCCCTGTTTCCCAAAAGCTCTCTTTGCAAATCACTTGTCAAACTGTGGTTTGTATTTCCTGCCTGTTTTCTCAGCTCATCTTCCCAGCTTGCCTACTCCAAACCTCATGTGCTGTTCTTTTTAGCATGGCCAAACACAGGTAATCAGTATTTTCCCTTCACCTTCTGTCTTATTTTCACATACTTTTAATTTGCTTGTTTTGTATCGTGTGTCTTGCTTTCCCCTTCTAGTTCTCTAAGCCTTTGCCTCACACAATGCCTGGTGATGACTTCTGCACCTGCCTTTTGCCATTCAGTGGCTGCATCACTCTGCAGGCCCACTGCCCTTCTCTGAGCTCATTGTGCTGAAATGCATCTGGCAGCTGTCTTTTGTAGCCTAAACTACCTACAATGATCAATACAGACCATAGGCACACTTTCTCAGTTTTACCTGTCTGCCTCTTTTACAGAAGTACTAGTTGTCATTGCTGGTATCTGCACACACTGCAAAGGAGGCCTTATTGTAAGGCAGTGATTACCTCAGATTAAACTGTGGTCCATTCAATGTGATGTAAATGGCAAGCCACTTTTTGAAGTTATTAGTATTCCTTCATTATCCTTAGTATTTCTTTAAACTTTTAAATACTGGAATGGTTCTTTAAAACTTGTGTTTCAACCTTTTAACATCTGGATTCTAAAGGCTTGGGAAAGAGCGACAAATTGTAAGATGAGCTGGTAAGAGCTTTGCATGAAATGTCACAAGGCATTGGTATGGGCTCACCCACCTTGGCTTGTGAATGGCAACTTGAGTTTTCCAAGTGAAGAAATGTATAGGGAAGGATGTTTTCAAGCTTTTTTTGCTTCTCTCAAAATTAATTTCTATTCATTTTAGACTATAATGAAAAACCTAATCAAATGTGCAAGCAGTGACATAGCTTTTGCTGAACAGAAAAGATTTTCTTAACGAAATGTTAATGGCCTCTTGGTGAGGAAGAATTGTGTTTTCTATTCAAAAGGCACATTTTCAAAATGAAAATTTCTTTTTCCTGTTGCTCAAGAGCACTTCCTTTTCTTTAGCTATGAATTTCCTTCTCTGCAGTAAATCTGGGCAGTAAAGTACAGTAGAGGTATGTTTTGTGTGCTTTGCTTGGGTCTGGTAATTTTTCTATTGAAACATATTAATCTCCAGTTACCTAAACTGGGGTCCCACATTGTGAGAAATAACACAGCTGAAACCGAATGTCTATCAACATGCATCTGTTTTGTGCCCAATCTTCACTGTCATGTTAGACTAAACATGTGATAACTACTTTCTTATCAGAGAAAGACAAGATTGAGGAAACAAAAGACACGGGATAGGTCGTCTTGGCATCTGTATTTTAACCGGATGTGAGGACCATTGTCTCTATTGCAGTAGAAGGCCACACCCTGAGTACTGTCAGCTTTAACTACTTGCTTTGCTTTGAATGCAGGATGTTCTACATTTTATTATAGTTAGACATTCATGTCGGCTATTAATGTTAAAAAATGAACAAGTTACAAATACTGTTCTGCCTGACAAGATAAATACCTTCTCTGCCTTTCTGAGTTTTTTCACTTGTTTGTTTGAGGTCTTTTTATTTGGGAAACAGGTAATATCATTGCAGTTTATGCTTTGTTTGAAATATACTTTGTAATATTTAATAACAAGTGCATATTGCTCTAAAGTATATCTAAAATGTTACTACAATAGATCTGTCTCTCTTGAGCACTAACTTTTTCAGGTTTCTCGTTTGTTTTTCATTTGTGAGAAAACTTGATGTTTAATTAATAGACTCTAAAGCCATTATTCAGAGAATCACAGATTGTTAGGGATTGGAAGGAACCTCAAAAGACCAGCTAGTCCAATCACCCTGCCAGGGCAGGATCTCCTAGATCAAGTCACACGGGAACATGTCCAGGTGGGTTTTAAACTTCTCCAGAGAAGGAGACTCCATAACCTCTCTGGGCAACTCATTCCAGTCCTCTATCACCCTCACTGTGAAGAAATTTCTTCTCATATTTATGTGGCACATCCTGTGGTTACCCCTCAGTCTCCTTTTTCCAAAGGTAAAGAGACCCAGCTCCCTCAACCTTTCCTCATAAGGGAGATGTTTCTCTTCCTTAATCATTTTTGTGGCTCTGCGCTGGACTCTCTCCAGCAGCTCTGTGTCGTTCTTGAACTGAGGAGCCCAGAACTGGACAAAATATTCCAGATGTGGTCTCACCAGGGCAGAGTAGATAGAGAGAAGAACCTCTCTCAATCTGCTAACCACCCCTCTTCTGATCCACCGCAGGATGCTGTTGGCCTTCTTGGCCACAAGGGCACATTGCTGGCTCATGGTTATCCTGCAGTCTACCAGGACCACCAGGTGCCTTTCTCCTATGCAGCTCTCCAACAGCTCAATCCCCAATCTATTCTGGTACCTGGGGTTGTTCTTGCCCAGATGAAAGACTCTACAGCTGCCCTTCTAATAGTTCATTAAATGTCTCCCTGTGCAGCTCTCCAGCCTGTACAGGTCTCACTGAATGGCAGCACAACCTGCTTGGGTGTCAGTGACACCACCCAGCTTTGTGTCATCAGCAAACTTTCTGACAGTGCACTCTAATCTCTCATCCAAGTAATCAATGAATAGATTGGATAGGACTGGTCCCAGTACCAACTCTTTGGGGACTCCACTAGATACAGGCCTCCAACTCAGCTCTGTCCCATTGACCACTATTCTCTGGCTTCTATCCTGCAGACAGTTCATGATCCACCTCACTGCCTGATTGTTCAGACCTCAGTTTGGCTTATTTTATAGATTCATGTCTAGGGGAAGTCTCTCATAAAAAAATCCCAACCTACCTACTGTATTACAAAGTTGAAAACCAACATTATAAATTAAGTTTAGAAAACCTTTCCAAGCCATGTGTAGTAAAACATAGGGTGCCTCCTTTAGTTAAATACTTGAGGGCATGGTTATACAGGGATGTCTTGCACAAACTGAAGGGAGGTTTTTTTTGTTTAGGAGAGCTTTGTGGAGGGTGAAGTCTCTGCATGGTATTCTACACTATTCCTCTTAATGAGATAAAAATCGTGAAGCATGGCTGTATCCAATATTTAATCAGTTATGGCACAGACTGGCGTTATTTTTACACTTTTTCATTAGAAATGATTGTTTGGGTTGATAGTTGAACTTCTGGGCTCTGCATAGGGCCAGAATTAGGGTTTTCTCAGAACTCTTCCTCAAAAGTTATGTGCTCATATATTAGATAAGCTAGTGTAGAGTCTGATTTTTATGATCTTATTTTCCTTATCCTTCTGTGATTATTTTGATGCAACAAGCAGCTTTAATAGCCCCAAAGTCTTACAACAAGTGATGTCTGTACTTTTCATCAGGCTTGTTTACAGAGAAAGAAAACAGTAGCAACATAAATAACACTCAATAAAACAGAAGTTGAAATATTACCTATTCTGAGCATCCAGAACCACAAGTCAAAGAAGTCATGAGGCTACCTTAAGAAAAGAAGGGTATTGTTCTTATACACAGATACAGAGAACATTAGGGGTTGAAAGGGACCTCCAATGGTCATCAACTTCAACGCCACTGCTCGAGCAGGATCATAGAACTTAAGACAGGTTGCATAGAAATGCATCAATATTGGTCTTAAAAGTCTCCAGAGAAGGAGACTCCATAACCTCCCTGGGCAGCTCGTTCCAATGCTCAGTAAGTAAAGAAGTTCTTCCTCATGTTGAGATGGAACTTCTTGTGCTCCAACTTACATCCATTGCCCCTTGTCCTATCACAGGGTACAAGTGAAAAGAGACTGCGTCTTTCTTCTTGACACCTAGCCCTCCTGTATTTATATACAGTGATTAAGTCCTCTTGTAACCTTCTCCCTTCCAAGCTAAAAAGAACTAGGTCTCTCAATCTCTCCTCATAAGGCAAGTGTTCCAGTCCCCTAATCACCCTCCTGGCTCTCTATTGGACTCTCTCAATCAAATCTTTGTTCCCCTTGAACTGGGGAGCCCAGAACTGGACACATTACTCCACATGTGGCCTCAGCAGGGCACAGTAGAGGGGGAGGAGAACCTCCCTTGATCTGCCAGACACATTCTTCTCAATACACTCAGGATACCATTGGTCTTCTTGGCCACAAGAGCACATTGATGTTCCACTGCTGTCCACAAGAACTCCAAGGTCCCTCTCCATGGAAGTGCTCTCCAGTAGATCGTCTCCCAGCCTATATTGATGCAATTTATTACTGCTTCCTAGGTAAAGTACTCTGCTGTTATTCTTATTGACCTTCATTAAATTCCTCTTTGCCCAACTCTCCAATCTGTTCAGGTCTTCCAAAACGGCTGCACATCCATCGGGTGTATTGGCCAGACCACTCAGCTTAGTGTCATCAGCAGACTTGCTGATGAGACACTCTATCCCATCATCAATGTCATTAATAAAGATATTGAACAAAACTGAACCCAGCATAGATCACTGGGGGACACCACTGGTTACAGGTCTCCAGCTAGACTCTGCACAATTAATCACCACTCTTCGGGTTCTGTTTTATAGCCTGTTGTTAATCCAAGTCACAGTCTGTTCTTCTACCCCACACTTCCTAAGCTTATTCACAAGGATGTTATGAGGGACTGTGTCAAAGGCCTTACTAAGGTTGAGATAGACCACATCCACTGGTCTCTCAGCATCTATGCATTTAGTCAGAACATCATAGAAAGTTATTAGATTAGTCAAGCATTATTTCCCAACGGAATTCTTAGAGATTACCTCCAGAATGAACCACTCCATCATTTTTCCAGGGATGGAGGTGAGACTGACTGGTCTGTAGTTGCCCAGATCTTTTTTAAGCTTTTTGAAGTCTGGAATGACATTAGCTTTTCTCTAGTCCTCAGGTACCTCACCTGTTAACCACAACCTCTCAAAAATAATGGAGAGTGGTAGAGCAACAACATCAGCCAGTTCTCTTAACACTCTGGGGTGCATCTCTTCAGGACCTATAGATTTATGAATATTCAACTTTTGTAATTGATCCCTAACCCAGTCCTCTTTGTCTGTTGGAAAATCTTCCCTCTTACAGGATGTCTTTCCTGCCTCCAGGGCCTGGAGTTCCCAAAAGCTGGTCTTAGGAGTAAAAACCAAAGCAAAGAAGTTATTTAGCAGTTTTTTCATTTTTTGACTATTTGGTGTATGAGCTGTTGGGGAATATTAAACAACTTGTATGTAACTGAAGGCTACGCTCTAACTTAGTGAAGAATGGAGTTCTTAAACCTCCAATAGCAGGAGCTTTAGGAAATATCAGGAAACTTGATAATACTGATGATAAATATGTTCCTCCTTTATCCTCTCTGCCTTCACTATAAGACTATCTGCTCCAGTTTTAAATTTTGAGCATTAGCTTTTAGCCCTTGAATTTAAATAGTTCTCCTGCTGAGTGGACTGTGATTGTTGTTTTCTTAGTGTCCAAAGATCTGATCCTACCAACTGTTGCATGCAGTGATGACTAACCTACTAGAATGAGCTGAAGAGCATCCATGCAGGTAGTGCTGGTGTTTGTATAAACTGGAGTTGCAAAGCCCAACAGATGCCAAGGCCAAAAGCTTTATAGATCTGAAGGGAAAAGAGCTTGCCCTCTCTTAGAGCAAGAAGGCCTTATTGACTCTATTAGTTTGATTTTTCTCTCTGAAAACTTTTCATTTAGATTCTGTGTTACTGTTAGCTTGAGATGAAACTAGGGGTACCAAAGCTACAAAAAACCCAACAGCTGAAAACTGAGACTTTCAGTCTTCCTGACATTTCTGCCAAAGAGATTTTCTGGTCACATCTATTGCTTACAGAATCCTGTCCCCAGTGTTCACTGAAAATTCATCATGCATTCTCAGCAGCAAAGGTGTGCTGGCAAAACCCTTCGTACAGCTGCAACTATGCTTGGTTTTATTAGCTTAGCTCATGTCACTCATGCCATTCTTCAGATGGTGCAGGAGATTTGCTGTTAGATTGTTCTAATGAGGATGGTTGCTATTACAGTTCTCCTATCTGACCTTCACTAATGTGGAGGCATTCAGCAGTCAGTGGTATATCAGGGACATTCCTAGGTAATCAAATCTCAAAAGCCTCAGGTAGTGCATAAGAAAGGTTAAATAAAAGCTACCAGACTCCCCCAACTTCAGCATCAGCTTAACATTTGCTAATACTTCTTTATACTGCTGCATTATTTTGTGAGACAGTGCTGATCAATCTTGAGGCTATCCGAAGTTTACTCCATGTATAGGGAACGTGTGGATTCATTTAAATGGTGTATCATGAAAATGTCTCTTTGAATGTGGGGAAACTACTTAAAAAAATGAGAATCTTAAGCAAGTGTTTTTTATTTAATTCTCAAATGTATTTCAAAGTAAAATCTCATTTTCACATTTTAAACAATCAGTTTACATGGAGTGGTGTCCTCTCGTGCACAGTGTTCTCAAATGAAATAATAAATAGAATTAAAAAATCTAACATTCACTGCTTGCATCAGCTTATATGAATAATATTATTTCAGTGACTGTCAGAGATATACCTGTCAGGGATGGAAAACCTATACTGAGACTTTTTTGATCCATTTGCTGATTTTTATGCTCCTAAAGTCCCTTGAAGAGCCTGACTGAGATTGAAATGTGCTTTACATGCTGAGTTTTGCATGTAGATCTTTAAATTAGTTGGAAGACACAGACAAATTCCCTTAGATTCAGTTATTTGTTGAGTTTAAATTGCTGTAGGCAGTGTTTTATTCTTAATATCCATTTTGAACTGTGTAGTGTATCTGTGGTCACTGAAAAATTTAGTACATGCTGCGTAAGTTCCAGGTATTCCAGCTTTCCTTTCATGTTCCTTCTCCCCACCTAATTGATAAAACATATTGTAGTTGCTCTAAAGAATGGGTATGTTCACCTAGACAGAGGAGACTTCTTTAAGGATATTGGGAGAAACAAAACACAGAGACATTTAATACAAAAGTCAAATTTCTAACTGGAAACATACAAAAGTATTTGAGGTTAATATATCTAAAAGGAAAAAAAAGGAAATTTAAACTGAATGGTGAAATAAAGTATTGCTTTAACAGGCTCTGTTCTTGGAATTTGCCATGGAATGAGCAGTATTTTGTTTGTTTCTACAAAATAGCAGTTTTATAAAATGCATCTGAGTGAAGTAGTTCTGATTACATTGGTGAATCAGCTTTGCATAATTATTTTAGTCAATTAAGGAAAGGTCTTTGTTACCAATTGCATGATACTATAACAGAAGGCTAATACCAGATGCAGTCTGAAAAGCAAGAGCCAGAGATTAATAAAATTTATATATCTCTTGGATGAGGAACTTGTGATATATGGCTCTTTCAGTTCTCAGGAAAGGTTTTTGGTAGGTTCAGTATATTCAGCTGACAAATATAACATTGTTGTTTTCTGATGTGGCAGGGGAAATGATATAGCATTTCTTTTCCTTAACTAGGCATTCTCTACATATATTGTTTAATATTTGTAATAATGAAATAATTTTATTTTATTAAAATTTTTTTTGTTCTTAAAGAGTGTTTAATTGGCTTCATAGTATATTTTATCACTGTATAATCCTAGAGAGAAAAAGCTCTGTTAGATTCCCAAGCTTATAATATAATATATTATATTATTATAATAACATGTTAGATTATTTCTATTGATAACAAGTATTATTATTTGCACATTGTTAAAATATTAATATCATGTGCATCAGTTACACTGCTTCTAAGATACTTGTGTGGCACTCAGGCTGGATGTTTGTCTGTCTGTCGATAATTAAAAACAGAACCAGAAATTCTGCAGAGCTGGAAAGCATTATTCGGCCAATTTAATATTATATTAAAATGCAGACCAAACCTTTTAAAGCATAGAGTGGCAGCTTGTTGATAAAAGGCTGTTCATCATCCTTCTCACTCTCAAATGCTGCACTAATTAGTTACTGCTGCAAATTTTCAAGAAAAATATGGTAAATAAGAGAGCAAAGATAAGACACTGTGACAGAGTCACGGGTGTGCAGGCAAGGGATCAAGGCTAAGTAGAGTAGTTTTAAAAAAAAAACCAAAAAGAATGTTGGATTAGTTGTCGTAGACCTTTTTGGTTCCTTAAAAAATATCTTAATTGCTAGTTTGCATGATTCGTAGAACTAGGACTGGAATTTAGAGTTGTAGATATCCAAGTGATTAATTTGCCTAGCTCAGTGTGGTAGTTGCCTAAAGCCATTGGGAGGATGCTCTATTATTTTTTATTGCAAAATCCTTTATAGCCCTCGTGGTACAGGAACTTGGATAGGACTAATATAAAAAAGAGACTCTTTCAGCCTTTATTTGGCTTGTTATTTGTCTTGGTGGCTTTTTTGGACAAGTGGTCCTTAAAACCACATTCTACTGTTGATACTAGTGGTATTCCTTTCAGATTTGTATAGGTAAAGTGCACTACCCCTTTAAAGAAATCCTCAAGTAGTGAAGGGAATGAAACTGTTCAGGATGTTTATTTAGAGCCAGCTACTTAAACCCAGTCGCTTTGATCTTTTCTGGTACCCTGTTATGAAATATATTTACTTACATTAACTGTGGAATGAGGCATCAGTACGCACTCATTGCATAGTTATTTTGGTTAGTGTGTTTTCTTTAGGTAGGAATGGAGTCATGTTGCTATCATGAAAGAAGCAGTTTGTACTATTTTTGATATTCTGGGTAGGCAGAGGATGATCCTCTTCAGAACGTGCAACCTGAGATGTTAAGTTGTATTAAAAAAGCCCATGTGTACAGCAGGAGCCCAGTATGAGTTTAAAGGAATACACAGACTGTGTGATGGGCATCAGTGCAAGCACTTCTAAAAGGTCTGGCCTGGAGAAAAGGAATGGAGGCTGAATATTTTTGAATAAGTTAAAATAATTGCAATAAATCTATTCCATTTATGGCATTTGATATGGAAACTTTGGAAGAATTTACAAGATAAGGCATGTTTCTGTTCAGATAGCTTATTTGTTGTTAGATCAAGTGAGAAAACTGTAGAAAGCAAGACAAACTTGGAGATCTCAAGATTAGAGCATTGTAAACCAGCCCAACTGCATGCTAGCAAAATCCAAGTGCCTGGTATACTAGATGTTCATCACACTGCTTGGCCTACTATTGGTGTTTGCTGATCTGCACACCAGTCCCCCTTTTGCTTAATTTCAATTTCCTTAAGCATTTCTGGGTTTTCTTTTTGGAGTGATAAAAAATAGATGCAGACTTTGACTCATATGTTTTGTGTGAAAGGCTCTTATGCCACCAATTCTATGCAGTATTAGGATTTCTGTGACAAGAAGTATTACGAATAATGTGGCTTTATTTCATCAGAAATTTCTGTTTCTATATATATTAGCCATAAAGAAACAAAAAGGTCAATTAGTATGTGTCACTTCTTTGGGACACTATTCTCTTGCATGGGATTGCAGCTGTCTTGCGTTTGCTTGACTTTGGTTCACAGCCTTGGTAGCATTTTCCTCCATTTGGTTAGTCACAATGGAGCACTTTTGTGCTTCTGCAGTTCCAGGAAATACAAGATCCCTTTTGAAAAACTGCTTTTGATTTGGATGATGCTGTGCATGCATTTGGACCATTCCCTGTGAAGTACTGCATGTTCAAAGCAGTGTTTACAGGCTTGATTTTCAAAATTGTGCAGCAGATTAATGACATTATTGACACTTAAGTGGATGTTGATGCACCTGAACCAGAGAGGGCAGCCCCAAGTTGGCTTCTGTAGTTTTTTTTGACCTGTAAATTCCTGGGGTGCTTCAGTTCAGTGTTATTTGTGGATTCAGAACCATCACAGTTTGACCAGCAGGGAATGCGTCAGCTCTGCCAAGCAGTATTTGGACCTGGAAGCTGGATTCAGTGGTTCTGAACACTGCAGGAATTGGAGATTTGATTACGATGTTGGTTACATGTGCTGAGCATTATGTGTCATCCAAAGGATCTGAATAGACCTGAAAGAGGCTGGTATAGCTAGCTACCCGATCAGCATGTATCTTCTTATAGACAGCAGTATCACACTCCATAAACAGTTGTCTTGGCTAACTTTACCTCATCTCTTTAAGCCCTTCTTCTTTAAAAACCATTGTGTAAAACTTTTATTACAAGCATTTGCATGAGAATGACCGAAACATAATTAATTTCGGGTACAACTTTTTCAGAATCTGCATTTACATGCTTTAATACGCAGACTCCAGATGGGTGGAAAATCTGACCAAATTTCACAATCTGATGTCACAGGTTAACATAAAATAAAATGTGCAAGGCAATACTTTGACTATTTGGGCAGAATTACTTTAGAATGAAATAGAAGTATTTTATGCAACTTTCATATGACAGAGCTGTTTCCTGTTAAAGAATAATTTGCTATTTAGCATTTTGTTCCTTTTGGTAATGTGCTTTACACATTAAAAATAGATGAACAGAGACGCTAACCAAAGACGCGGATGGCTAGTGCAGAAATCTGCCAGTCTCTCAAATCTGTCTTGGAAAATTCCTTGTGAAAGGCTTTTTACCTTGAAGCTTCTGAAGCTAACTGGAATGGGTGACATGTTTGTTTTCTAGTGATGGATTTCTGTACAGTTGTACAGACAAACTTTCTCTAACCTCATGAGCGTTAGCAACACATTTATAAATGACATAAAGATTTAAAAGCAGTAGTGTTTTTCAAGGTTTGGATTTGATTACAGGGAAGCTAATGTAGTTTTCAGCGCTGTTGAGGTAGTTCATTCCTTTATGCTTGAGTGTGTGGCACCTGCTCCTAAATCAGGCAGCTGGCTTTGGTCACCTAGAAGTCTGTTAGAAAAGTTTGTGCCTCCACAGTGGCTTTGCATCCCACCACACAGGGAGATCCTCACTAATTTGCCTTCCACAAAACTCTGGGCAGCCACAGTCTTTGACTTTATCCTTGGACTCTGGTTTGACATGATAGGAAATAGATCTGGAGAAGAGAGGGTGCTACCCAGAAAAGACTATTTTTTTCCTAGGTCTGTTTCAGGACTTGGTGGAAATGCCTAGTTTGGTACTCTTTTGCAAGATAAAAGTGATAAAATAATTTGAGTCATCATCATTTTTGAAAGATACAGGCAAATGATTGTTGAAGGCAAATGCACTAATTTCACATGTTGGAATTTCTGTATAATAGAATGCTGGCTTGAGATGGAAGTTACTTTAGGGCAGATTGCTCATGAAGCTGCTCTTGCTTTGCAGTCAACACAACCAAGGTCAACAAATCCTTGGTAGTTTCCTGCCGGTTAAAATGTTTTTCTTGTATTTTCTCTATCAATGTTTTCACCATTCCCTAAGTTATCAGACATATCTCAAGATTATGTCCTTGGCAGTACAGCAAAAACACTGATTAGAGCTCTTGACACCTGAAAATACCAGGCAAAGATAATCTACTTTAGGAAGTAAATCTCTTAGCCTACTCTCCAATGAAAATGTTCTTGAGGGTGTTTCTACATTACACACTATGGTACAGAGCTGCTAACTCAAGTCCCAGAAACAAAACAGTCACGGTAGCTCTATGTGTCTCAGTACCTCTGTCTTTTGTTTATAAGCAAGCTCAGTCAGCACTGGATTACTTCTTCTTTCTCCATTACTTTGTGTTCTACGGTGTGGATTTATATGCAGTGTATTTTAAATCTTGTAACAGTGATAGCTTAAAATTATCTTGTATAGAAATAATAACCTGTGGTTTGGAAGAAAGAAAGCAAAATGATAAAGAATGCTCTATTCAGTTTCACTGTTGTCTGGATTTACTGAGAGAAGGGATGGGAAAAATCTACTGTAACACACTCCATAGATAAGTCAGCAACTTGGAAAAAGTACAATGAGGAAAAGGGGAAGAATTAATTTCAAAATCGGGTCATATCTGTAAGATATACCACTTGCCACCCTAGATACCAGGCTTTTTCAGTACATACTGTCATTCAATTTATGGAGTAAGCATTAAAAATTGCAGTAGAACTTTCAAAATGCTCTTATGAATTCATTTTCTGGAAAGCAGTTCTGCACTCCTTTCCAGATTGAAATGAAATGCATTATCTTTTTTTTGTTTAGACAAGAAGCTTTAACAGAGAGAAAAAATGAGACAGGTAAAAATTATTTGCTATTCAGATAAGTTATTTTATTGCTGGACTGATGATTTGCATTAAATTGTTGATATGTCCACTTGCTTTTCACGACTTTTTTAATCCATAAGATTTCATGTCTTTTTTAATCTGTAAGAACAATACCTATACCCTAATGGGATTTCCAGTTTCTGAGAATCCCTGCATTCTGCTTTTATTTGATTAGTTATGTGTTTTCATGCATGTTGTTTGACTGAAAGACAAAAATGAGGAGACACAAAGGAAAATATCCTTAAAGCAAATTATTCTCTATCTTTAATCTACCTATTCTTTCAATTCCTTTCACCCCCTGGAAATGTTTGAGCAACGTGTGCTATGGCTTTGTATCACCTCTTTGCTTCCTTGCAGCAGAGTTTCTAGACTACAGCATTTTTTACTGAATGTGAGAAACCAGATGGATATTCTGGCTGCATTTGCTTCTTTCACTTAACCTGCTCTGCTGCTTCCAAGGTCTGAATGGCATTGATCTTATGCTCTCAGCCTAGAAATAAAGTTGGTATGAGCTGCAGAGGAATATAATGATTAGTGCAAGGAAATAATGCACTCTTGCAGATTGTTCAGATAAGTAAGAGAGGGTAAGGAAACTGCAACTTAGCCAAAAGATGAGAAACATTGTGTTATTTCTGGGAGAGGGTCTCCACTGAAAAGCAGTGCAAATACCCATGTCACAAGAAGGTTTTAAAAAGCTAAGCTCACCTAGCTGTCAGTGTGACAGGGAAAACAGTGCAATGAGAGCAGTAGTATGTGACAGCCTTAATTCCAGGGTTGTAGAGTTATGGGAGTCTTCACGATTTTCAAGATTTGTATCTGTTAATTTCCTTGTTGAAAACACTCTTTTGGGGAAAAACTCTCCATCAATGAAAGTTTTCCTGAGAAGCATGGTTTTATTTTTTTTTCTTAAAGCGTACTATAATTAATTCATATATATATATAGCTCCAGTGCTGCTCTGCTCGATCAGGAGTCCTTTTAATCTCCCTGTTGTGCTGTGATTGTAACGTTTTGTTTTTGATTGTGCAATATCAAGGCAGTGTTCAGATAGGTGCTTTTTCATTTCCTTTTCTGCTTTGCCTCAAGTCACGTCAGCATTTACAGCATCATGTCCTGTGTAGTTTCGCTTGTCAGCAACTCTCACATTGGGTGTCCCTCTGTATGTGCACCTCACACTTCCATTATGTGGACAGGGTAACATGAGGACTGGCAGACCATTTTATCTGTCTTCATTTTACTTTGTAATCAGGAATATGCCTGTTCAGTAGATTGTTTTGACATGTAAAAATATATGCAACAAATGTGGTTTTTAATCTGAATTTTATGAAATCTTCTGCTTTGATGGCTAGAACTGCATGTCCCTTTTTATTTTTATTTTTTTCTGTGTTGGAAGATGATTAATACTTGTCAGCTGCCTCTCTAAATGTTTTTCTTCAGTCAGGGCCAACTCTAAGTTGATGGAGCAGGTGGTTGCTTAACCAGCAAATTGTTTAACATAAAGCCCCAGCCAGGATGTAGCTTTTTATAATTAGAAGACTCATACTGCTCCTGCCAGCCATCCTTTCCCTTGCTTAGCATTGCACCACCATTGCAGACAGAAAGTACAAAAATAAAATAAAGAACATCTCCAGTGTTAACCCTGTCTCATCCAAATCACCCAAATATTTCTCATGTATATTGTGAGTAATTGGAGGACATACTCATATCCTCTAGGATGCTTAACTCTTGGTGAGTAGCTGTCAAAACAAACCAACAGATTCAGTAGCCATTTTTTCAGCAGACTTTTACCATACAAGCCATTATTAGCTTTCCAGATAATAGACTCAGTGTCAGTTTCCAGTCAAACAAATGGACTCCACCACCACCTACACAGGCAGGCTGTGCCATTGCCTGTACTATAATACTGTGTGCTAGCACAATTTTTAATCATATAAAATCATAACTATGGGGCATTACAGTGTCTTTAAATCAACATATCTATAGTCTGTGTTGAAATCTGTAGTTTGGGCTCTTTATTTACAGATGTATTTACTATAAATATAGGTTGGATTGTTGTGTACAAATATATATAATTGGCAAAGTGAGATTGTTACCAGCTGCAATCCTGATGTTCGTATTTGATAAATAGAATTCCAAGTATTCATGGTAACCTACCTAGGAAAAATGCTGTATTGCTATTACCATACCATTCATGTAGACATGCCAATTATGAAATAAGTCTGATATTGTTATAAGATATTATTCCTCTGGTTTTGGGATAAAGTACTTTTCTCATGTACCAGTTAATAGTGTATGCAAAGAGTTTTTTACCAGATATCTGAAAAAAGATCCCAAACTGCTTTGTTCAGAACAAATCTAGTGTTGATTGCCACCAAAGGGGAAATTGGGGCCTCCAGCATTGTTAAGACTTTGTAGTCTGAAATAAGGAACGGGCCACTTGTTTACGTATGTATTTGCACTGAAATAACAGAAATTGCATTTAATTTACATTCTTTTTTCTTATTTTGAGTGAAAGTTTTTGTGCAACAGGACATTAGCATAAAACTTTCCTACTCCCTTTTCAGTTTTGGTTTTTTTTCCTGAACATTAAACAGTTGTTTATGTTGTCTATAGAATACACAAGTTAAAGCTTCAGATTGAAAAGGCTGATTAAACTAGTTTTAAGTAGCAAGATCACAGAATCACAGAACATTAGGAATTGGAAGGGATGTTGAAAGATGTATTTATTCCTAACGTTACTGGCTCTTTATTGCCAAACTATCTTGCTTGAAGTATAGAATGGTGATCTTTAAACTAGTCACCATTATATATTCCTTTTCTCTTTGAACCATTGGTGTCTCACCAATTACGTAGATATTTTGTATTTTTGTGGCATCTACTTGCATCTGATACTCTTGTATGTCTCTGATCCACGAAATGATAAGAATTGAAGACTGATGTATCATCTTGATATTTTATCTTATCTGTTACTATAATTTATACATTATGGACCCCTTTATCAAGTAGTATTTTCAACTGACTAGTGAATTAACAGTGATAGATGGACAGAAAAATTCACTCTTGCTGACCAATATATTAGTAGTCCTTGAATAATCCCACAAATCTGGGGATTTGTATCACAGTCCAGCATCTTGTATATACAGGTTGAAATTACTCAGTTATTACAAATAGGGGTAAGGGAATTCACTAATTCAAGAGTTCAGAGTATTGAAAGATCTCAGTTTCATTTGGTCCCCTTCAGAACATTAGGACTTAATACACGGTAGAGAGTTATCAAGTACAAAACCTCAATTTTATACGTGGCACTAAGCGTCAGCTCATTTTAAGTGAATTTTAAAAGTTGTAAAATGGCTTTATTTCTAGCAACTCGTGTTAAACTTTCACATGTCCACTCTGCATAGCTTCATTTGTCTACTAAGTGCAAGTTACACCTTTTCAAAATGAATATGTTTGTGTAACATGGTAGTGTGGTATGTGTATAATAGAGTGGCTTTGAACTGTTTGCTAATTGATTATGATAATGTGTGCTAGATATGTAAAAGTGTTACAAAGAACATCTGCTCCTGTCGTAATTGATGCCACTTTTCATCAAAATCAGCACTTTAAGCTGAATAGGGTGTTAATGTGTATCAGAATTGGTCTAATTATGAAGAATTTTTCCTTTGTGTACGATCACAGCCCATTTGGCTGGTGCAACAGTGCTCATACTGATTTCAGCCCTGTACAGATGAAAGATCCTTATATTTTTCAGGAAAACCTTTGTCTTCCTGGATCCAGCTCTCAGTTCTTATCATAGAATGGTTTAGGTTGGAAGGGAACTCAAAAATCATCTAGTTCCATGATTGTGGAATACACATAAATAGTGTGCCTCCATTTATTGAACATTTGCAATTGATCTGCTTGTCACAGTTTGCTCAGCAGATCCAGGATGTATTGAACAGATGCAGCAGACGTGCCTGAGTCAGGAAATCTGCTCAAGCATGTACTGTAATGCCAGAACATCCTATGTGTTTCAGGCTCCGTGTGGTAGTACTACTTGGAGTAGTACTTTAAATAGATCTGTTAGCATGTGTTAATTTGACTGTGATGTTATAGCAAAAACTTGTAAGTGAAAAGAGGGCATGTTAGGGGATATGAGCTGGAAGACAAACTGGTTATGTGCTGAAATGCAGGTGAGGGAATTGAAGGAGTGTTCTAACAAATGGGCTGGAAGAACAAAGTGATTAAAGTCCTGTACAAGTTTCTCCTAGGCAGCTGGTTAATGGAATTGTGTATTAATAGTTTATTCTCTAGTAGGAGACTGTGAGTATGTTGGGGGACTGAAGTAAATTCAATGGCAAATGGGAGAGATGGTTTGAAAAGACAGGGTATCTGGTTCTGCCCTGATGTGGGGACTATTCAGCCATGCCTTATGGGGTGACACACAACTGGCTAAGAGGCAGTTTCACAAGTAACTGTCTGTGCATGCCATAAGGTGTGTGAGTCAGCTTTATCGTGCTATTATCAAAAAGGCATGGCATATGAGAACACAGACTCCAAGGTGTGTCTAGTAATTACTTCACTCTGTCTAGCACTGGTGAGGCATTGGCCAGAGAGGAATATTGCAACTATTGAGCAGTGTGGTTATAGAGGGACAGAAAATAATCAGTCTCTCCAAAGGACAATATCAGGAGAAATCAGAATCTAGACAAATTACAAGAATGGTTTGGAATCTTTAGTTAAGAGAAGATGAGATGTTATAAAACTTGGCAGACATATACAGTACTTCTGCAAAAGAAGGGAAGATCTGTTCTCCATAATAGTGGTGGGTAAAACAAGAAGCAGGTCCTAAATAGAATTAAACTTCTCATGTTAGAAATAATTCAGTACTTTAATAGGTTGCAGGAGGAAATAGTGGTGTGTACTTCACAGGAAGCAAAGTAGAAATAGATTAGCCAGACTCGTGTCAAGGATGACAACATTGTGGCTATTCCTGGTGGGACGAGCGATGGACAGCATCTCCCCAAGTCCTTCCAGCCTTACTCTACGTTTTAAACGCTGCTTTGAATCTGAACAACAACACAATTCCCCTGCTGTGTTAGCAAAGGGTGGTTTGATGTAAACATTTTCTCAGTAAGCCTCTAGATAGAAGAATTTTTTTTGTTAGAATTGGCATTTCCCCCCCCCCAAAAAAAAGCAAACCCCTTTTTAGTGTGGAAAAGTACTGAGGTAGGTAGCAGCTATTGATTGTCTCCATAATTAGAAGGTAAACATCAAATAAGTACTCTTTGGAGTGAAGATAGCCCATGTTAGGTAGAGATACAGAGCCAACAAGTAGGTTAAGAGAGAATTTGGAGAGATCTGTGTTTTTTTGTGAGATCAGAGATGATCTTGCCAAAGTTCCATCTGTTCAGCTTTTATTCAGTTCTGTTTTCTTTTCACCTCTCTGTTGTGCTGACACTTCAAATGGAGATGTAAGTGACTGAGAAAGAAAGTGCTGAAGTTGTGCTGGCTGTTTCTTCAAATGCAGGTATTACAAGTAGTAACTGGATTTTCAGAGGGAAGAATCTTTGGTAATGAAGTTGCCTAGTTAAGGTTTGATTTGATCCAGGAAAGCTTGGACTTGTTTTTCAGCAAATGGAGAACAAGTAAAGGAGTAGTTATGGTATTCTGGACTTAGATGACAACCGTGCTCCCCAACATTTCTATGGCTGACTGAGAACCCCTGTATTTGGGACTCAGCAAAGTCTGTCTGTTAGTCTGTGTGTTAATCACACCTATGATGTTTCTTTTGACAAGATAAACTGTGAAATGAGAATATTGCACCTTAATTGAAATTATGGGAAAAGATGTGCCTGAAAAATGAGAACTGAATCTTCTGTCATAAGAATGTAGCTTATAGCATATGGTATATCTCTGTCATAAGGAAATCCTGGGTAGCCTGTGGCCTGGGAATGTATTTAGAGACTGAGTGATTGAAAGGTAACACCTACAGAAGACTTAAAACACTGGAAATTCTGCATTTTTGCTTATTGCAACACCCTTGTGGGTGGCCCATAGGTCTGAGGAATATTTATGTTAGTTGTTGATGGCTCACTGGAGGTACAAAAGAATATTTCCTCTCTCCTAGGAGAAGAGATTACTCCTATTTTATCTTGAACTGTTTTTACCGAGATAATATTTTTCTCAAAATAGAAGTCTCCCACTTATGTCTGTTCTCTTTAGAAGTTCTAAGGGAATTTAACTCTTGCCTCATCCTGAAGAAAGAGGCCTTGGTGAAAGTGGAAGTGGTAATTGAAAGAGATGACCTTTCAGGGTGAGCAGCACAAGGGCATTTGTGTTGGTATTATAAAAGATTTGGGCTAGATGGAATACTTTTCCTCTCATCAAGCCACTTAGAATGGTATGTATCATAGTTTATTCCTGGGAGAGTGGGATAATGGATTTAGTTATTCCCTCACTTGAAACATCATAAATCAAAACTATTTTGACAGATTTTATGCTAATAACAGTAGATATAAAAGGAAAACAGGAGGTTAATCTGCAGATATATTTCCTTGGAGCTTAATAAATTCACCACACTTGTCGAATTAACTCATGTGATTTTCAAAATGAAATTTATATTTTCTATGCTATTGAGTTTTACTTTGGAAGCCAGACATCTTTTCTGCTAATGCTCCTCTCAGAAACCTTAAATCTGGCAGGGAATATTTTCATACTGCACATGGCAGTGAGCAAAACATGCTGCAGTACTGTAGCAAATTGGGTGTTGAGGTAGTGTGAAGTTGGCATAGTCTACTCACTTAAAGACAAATTCAAAAAACATTAAAAAGTTCTCACTGTCAGATGTATTTGTAGAGAAAATGATACAATTGCTGGGAGGGTAGCTGTAATTGTAATTTACATTCCATGCAAAACAGTGGGATGGATCTGAAATTGATGTCTGTGTCATGTACTTTTCCTCAAGAGCACAGTTTCATATGGACACAAAACTGCTGGAGAGTATCCAGCACAGAGCCATGAAGATGATGAAGGGAGCAGAACACCTCCTTTATGAGGAAAGGCTGAGGGAGCTGGGTCTGTTTAGCTTGGAGAAAAGGAGACTGAGGGCTGACCTCATTAATGTTTGTAAATATGTGAAGGTGGATGTCAGGAGGATGGAGCCAGCCCTTCTCAGTGTCATCTAACGATAGGACAAGGGGCAATGGGTGTAAGGTGGAACATAGGAGGTTCCACATAAATTTCAGAAGGAACTAACTTCTTCATGCTGAGGGTGACAGCACCCTGGAACAAGCTGCCCAAGGGGGTTGTGGAGTCTCATTCTCTGGAGATGTTTAAAATCCGCTTGGGTATATTCCTATGCAACTTGGTCTAGGTGATCCTGCTGTGGCAGGGAGATTGGACTAGATGATCTTTTGAGGTCTGTTCCAATCTCTAATGTTCTGTGATTCTGTGATTGGAAAAATTCAGCTTGAAGTTCAGGAGTTGTTAATTGGTCTCAAGATTTGTCTTTATCTTTCTACAGCAGTTTTGTCCAGACTTTTTAGAGTCCTAAATTTTTGGCAAGATAGGGAAGCTTTATTGCAAAAGATTTATTTCTATTTTGTAAGTGTGATAATTAAATAAAGCAGATTCACAGTTTTGTCCTCATCTGTGTGGCTGAATGGCATAATATGGTTTGCAAGAGAACTAATGTGTAGGCAAAGTCCTTGTGTGCAGTACAGTTAGCTTGAGTTGCCTCTTCAAGCACAAAGATATGTGAAGTTTCCTTTTCTTTCTGTATCAGCTGCATTAGGAATTCAACTGATAGCAATCTGATAGCAGTGGTGGTAGATTCTGCACCAGGGGCTTAAAAGCTGCTTTGGGGGAAGGGACTTGTTCTCCTGGACAAGAAGCAATAGGTTTCTTGTGTTCTGGTGCTAACAATAGTAAAATATTGCAGCAGTTTGTATGGGGCATGTGTGAATTCTCTGTCGTGGAGACATCATCTAGTTGTTTGTCAGACAACTGATCTAGGAAAAGCCAATTGTGTCCTGAGGCTGAGGATGCTTCTAGGTGACTTCCTGACAGCAGAGAAACAAGCGTTTCCCACTGCCCTCAAGTTCTGTGTGCTGTGATTTCCATTTAGCATCGCTATCTACAGAATTTGCTTTGCTATGTATTCACTGCAGGTACCAAATGTGCTTTTAGATGTAGCTAAATGGTAGCAGTCTGTTTTTTGTCACAAATTGTTACCTCCTAAAATATTGGCTGCCCACACATTTCTAGCATATAAAAAGTTAAGCCATTTTATTTCTAAAGCAGCTAATTTTCTTACTTAGGTCTCAATGAAAACTCAAAGAGGTCTCGGGGAGAACTAAACTGATTGTAGTACCAAACTTATGTGGCACATTTCCAGTTTTATTCCTTGACAACAATGGGATTATTTTTAATGTTGTAATCATCTTTGCTGGAGCGTAGACTGTGGAAAGGTTTATGAATAAAGACTTTGCTAACTCCAGTCTATAACTATCCTAGGGAAGCTGATTGCATTTGACAGGGGAAATAGGATTCCACCAGAGATTATATGAAATTGTGAGATGATGGGAATGGAAATATATTTTCTTGGGGGGAGGAGAAGGAACAACTTTTTTCTAATTGAATTGCAGATAAAATTGAATTTAAAGGGTCCAGCAAGCTTGTTAGAAGTTCAAAGAGGTTTGTGCATAAATTTGGGCTGCCTGGAATTATTGAATCTTAACACATACAGCTTGATCAAAAGAACAGTGAAAATGGAGTAGTTCCAGAAATCCGGACTGATTAAGTCAATTTTTCTTGCCCAGTGATGGATTTTAGAAAAATGTCATTTGGTCTTCTCTAAAGTATTATCCTTCTGGATCAAAGAATTTCTCTTGCAGCCTTTCTATACTAATCATACAGTGAAAAAAAGGAGAACTTTTTAAGCAAGATGATTGCTTTTTTTGTGATCTATCCAAGTTAGCAGTTCATGGTGCTGCTGTCCTGCTTGACATGCCAAGTCACTAAAAATGCTGCTTATTCCTTTAGTAGCTTTAAGCATTTAACTTTATGACAAGCTTAGAGAATGAAATAGTACAATGCAGTGTGATCTGTGAAAGTGTATTGTTATTTATTTTTTATTGTGATGTATAGTTGTTTGTTTCTATGAAATGAGGGGACTGTTACTTGAAGAACTACTGGATGATCCTGCAGCAGGAAGAGGTCAATAGCAGTAGACTGTTTGTAGGTAAAGATCCAAGTGTCCAAGAGTACACAGAATATGGGTTCTTCAATTGACGGAAATAGTTTGTTTTTATCTGGGTAGAGACAAATGCCCAGGTACCTTTCTTAGGACTTCTAGTTTCTGGAAGCCTTAATTTAAGGAAGGAGGACTGGAAAGTGTAATTTAGGCCTCAAGGTGTAACAGAGTTGGATAGAGATCAATGAGGACAGGAAAAAAAAGCCTGTAGAACTGTGAACTGTCACATAGTGAATACTGTTCTGTGATACTGATAATTTCCCTGTCTTTCATCATCTAGTAAAAGCAGATTTGGGGGATGAAAGTTCCGAAGTTTTCTATGTATATATTCTTATATAGTGGAAATAGAAATAAGGAAATAATAAAATATCCTACTTAATGACTTTTGATCTGCTGGACATATGGTCATTTTTGAGCTCAACTGACTGAAGGGGAACCCTTTGCAGGCCAGCTAATCTACCAGTGCTAACTGCAGTGTTAGAACCTGCCAAATTTTATGCAGTGTTGCTATCTCCTGTGATGGCATTTGTATTGTTTCAGTGCCTCACACTCTTTGATGGTATTTAAAAAATATATTTGGCGAGTTATTTCTAGTATAATGAGCAGTTTCTCCTCCTCTTCAGGCAAGTTTTTGTGAAGTTCTAAAAGCCTCTGAGTAAAAGCCTCTGAGGAAGCTGCATTTTATGAAATGTGGGAAGCATTGTAGCTCATTTGAAGTGTACGTCCAATATTCCTATGTGCCTTGTAACTTAAAATCTGGCCTCTATTTGAGGTGGCACAAGTCTTTAATTCTGTTAGGCTGTTAAAAATAATATAAATCTGTTCAGTCACTGGCAGCAGGTTTTTTTATTGTGTGGTGATTTGGGATTATGAGAGTTATGGGGGGGAAGGTGACCTTGATGCAGGTTTAAGTGCAGCACTTCTTGACACAATACAGTGGAGAACAGCACTAGTGTTTATTATGTTGTTAGATGCAGAAGGGGTGAATTACTTGAAACAAATTAAACAAGTGGCGTTTTTATTTCATAAACTGCATTTAATCTCATGCATGGCTGTGTTTATGATAGAGTTACAGTAATACAATAAATTAAATGTCAGTATAAGGTTCACCAGTATCTTCATAAGCAGATGTTTTATATTTGAAATAAAAGAGAAATAGGATGTGCCTTAAGTCATTCAGGACAAGAAGGTTGAAGTCGCATGTACTTGCTAAAGAAGATAAACTTGAGATTTTGAATTTTGATTTTAATACTTGCTTTCTGGATGTCTGAAGCATCCAGAAAGAAATCAGGCTGGTCATTACATCATGGAGTAAAACTACAGTTAACAGAATTTTGGAAAGAAATAAGCACAGGTGAAAGTATAATCAACTTCAAGGTTGCTAATAGCTATGTAATATGGGTCCTGACATTTGTTGCCTGTTGTAAGCGTTTTGTGCTTCATTCATGTTAATTAGAAAACCTGAGTGACATATGAAAAAAGCATAATGTATTATGCGTAAATGTATTAAAATAAATAAATTCCTGGTACAGAAATGTGCTCATAGTATTATGAAACTCCTCTGTACCCATTCAGGTGTGGGTGGAATTCATAGTTCAATAGTTTGTCTAATGATTGCATTCCATTTTGCACTGACAGTTTTTATTAAGAATACATATGTTCTGAGGAAAGCTAACCTAATAAAAGTAGCCTCAAGTTAAGAGATTCATTGTTGTCCTTTTTTAGTATTTTACTTATTCTGAATTTGGTATTATTTAGGCATAATGGGAAGTTTTGGATTTGGGTTTTTTAAAATTGTGTAACAGTTTTTCTATTTTTTATATGTGTATTACTGGGAGACTATGCTGTTTATGTTTTTTAAAATTACAAGGGTTTTTTTTCAGATACTGAGGTAGATTTGAAATTTTCAAAATACATAGTTGCTCAGAGCTATGGCTGCAGATTTCATTTGAAAGTCATAGGGACCTCCACAATTTTACCTTCTGTGTAGGAGTTTTACATTTTTTATTTGGGTTTGTTTCAGTGCTCATATGAAGGTTTGCATGTTTTGGGTAGTGGTACTTTTCATTTCATTAGCTTAAACACACTGTGGAAAAAATTTATTTTTATTATAAAGGTTAATATTTAGCTTAATTTCACATTGCATGTCTCATCCAACACAGTATATATTCAAAAAACCTGTGGCTTCTTTTTATACATGTAGATTTTTGGGCAAAATCTAAGCAGTGGATGAGAACCCATGAGAGTTGTGTTGAGTTGGATGATTGGGATATGTATGTGACACCTCCAATAAATCTTAATTTTACTGCAATTTTTACTGCAGCAAAATTGAGACAATTGAATTCAGTCACGTAGTTTGGAAATAGGTCTCAGTCTGTGGAGATTGCTTGTCCTCCTGGGAGACGGACACAGGTATGTGGTATCTATGCTGAGTGAGAGGCACTTGAGGTTTCTTTCCCCTGCTTGTGTTTGGGTGTGCTAGTTGCTCAAAGAAAGGCTTTAACCCATCTTCTGCTGTGATTTAAATTACCATACCCACCAAACGAACCACTCTTTACCCATTTTAGGCTCTTAAGTGTTATAGGCCAAATGCAATGCTCTCAAACCTGACCTCTCATCTGTATTTGTAGATAGAGATATGTGAAACAAAAGCAGTTTTAAGTGAAGAACAATGTGCTCAGTTAGATAGGGACAAACATACCTGCCATGAGAGTATATGTATATATAGTATAATCGTTCCATATACTGTAAGAATAGAATCATAGAATCATAGAATCATTACGGATTGCAAGGGACCTCAAAAGATCATCTAGTCCAATCCGCCTGCAACAGCAGGATCACCTAGACTAAGTCACACAGGAACTCA
>JAOXOE010000632.1:4869033-4922787 GCA_028565055.1 Phoeniculus purpureus | reverse complement strand
TGCTTAAAATTCATGTTCCATGTGGCCTGGATATAAATTATTTATTTGTTTTCTGTAGTGAATAAGCGCAGTTTCCTCTTTTCGTTTTTTAAATAGCTTTCAAGGGCTGCATCCTTAGCTGATGCAAATCAGAGACATGGTTAAACGACTCCTTGAGGACACAGTCTCACATGGTATCCACCAGTAGACAGACAGCATGTAGGACTGCGCTGCATTCCTCAGTGATGAGATTTTATGTCTCCCTTCAAAGTCTGTGGAATCATGTTCAGATATAGCTAGCGCACACACTGCCACTCCACACAAGTCAGCAGGGACCTTTTCTGCTATTATGGCTGGTCCCAGCCCAATTTAATCCCATTGTCTGGTCATATTAAAGAAAGAGATCATGAACCACCCTTGGGGATTGATGTCTTCAGCACCAAAATACAGGACACAACTATTTGAGCTGGCACTCACTGAAGTGAAATGTGAGACCTCTGACCAACAAATGCTCTCTAACTAGGCCCTAGGGCAGAAGCCTGTACGGCTAGCATATTGCACTACCAAATTCTTTACTTACCAACACTCAGAGAATCGTCCTTCAGCAGCTTTGTGCTGCAGTTGACTCCTCCAAAGGGGTGGCGACACGCACAAATGAAACTCTGTCTGTCATTGATGCAGGTTCCTCCGTTCTGGCATGGGGAACTGGCACAAGCTGAATACTGCCCTGTGACAGAGAGGCAAGAAAACCAACCACCTCGGTTACAACATCATTACAGTGACGCTTCCCAAGCTTCCAGTATTTTGGAAATCCTCTTTGTCCCATTAGTAAAGCTGGTGGCATTTCTGCTGAGGTTCTTGTGAAGGTCGACTTCAGATACTTTCACGTTCAAATTCCTCATCAGTCCAGCCTCTCTCTTTGTCTGAACACAGCCCACCCTTGGCTAACCTCCTCAGAATTACCTATAAATGCTGTGTTCTGCTTGTCTCAGAGGGTTAAGTACACGAAATAAAACTGACTATATTTTAAAATAACTTATTTGGAGCATCTCATTCAACATTATGAGACCCACCATAGAATTGGAATGTCTGAACAACTGGGATTGTACAGTCCAAGAGACCCCTGTCAACAAACCACAGCCTTTCCTTGTTCATTTCTTCTGTCCTTTCCTCCTCAATTTAATGATCTCTGTCCCTACAATGGAAGTTTAAAACCATCAAAGCCTGGCCAAAGCCAAAGTGTTAGGAAATTCAGTTCATCTACTCTTCCCTATACAAGTCTCCCCATAGTAATCTAAGGCAGAGTGGCCCTATAGGTGATCCTCAGGACAGATTCAGTCTGGAGGATACAGGCTTTGTACTGATGGTGTAACAGGCTGAACTGTCCTGTCTATGACATTACTCACCTACATGTGAGTAGTCTGGCTACTAGTGGTGAAGTGTCTTAAATGCTACATGAAACACCATAAATAACTCGATTCCAGGACACCACCAAGATGGTTGTAAAAGCTTTCTACTGCAAGCAAAACAAATTACACCAAACAGGTGATTTCACAGAGGGCCATCCTTGAGGATGCCCTTGCCTGTCTTCCCACCTATGGCTAAATTGCACCCAGCTGATACAGAGAAATCGATCAGTACAGAGCTGCTGAGCTCTGACACAGTAACTACTGCATGTAGTGTCATGTGTTGTCACAGTAGTTTTGGGGGAAAAACACTCAGGCCACATTAAGAATTGAATATTGCTATGAAAATCTCTGAACACAGAGCATGCCCAAGCCATACATATTTCCTTTATCTTGCTTTAGTCAAGTAGAACTCTGATGTTTCAGAAAATCAGGCTTTTCTTTGCCAGGAACTATCAGCAGAGCTCTGGAAAGAGAGCTCCACAAAGTCCTATGATGGCAAACCTAGGCTGATAGGGAAGGGAACTGAAAAAGCCTTTCACAAAGGAGTCTACTGATTTCCAGGTAAATGTGGAACTGGATTTTCAGATAAGTATTTCAGTAATGCCACAGTTACCTTCAGATTCCCATCCAGCCACTTCACAGGCTGTTCCATTAAAGCAAACTATTCCCACGATGACTTTTAGGGCAGTAAGGAGAACGCTAAAGGAAACTGTAAGGTGTCACCTGCATTTGCACTGATGGAGCATGTGGACTTCAGAACACAATGGTAATTCTTTCCACAACAAAAAATATGCCCATACATATGAGTAAAACACTTACTATGCAGCACATTTAAGCAGTCAACAGCATCAGAGTGTCTACCCTTGAATAAAAGGAAAGGCATAAAATGTCCTTTCCTTTGTAATCAGAAAGAAATTATCGACTATGTACGTTGATGTTTTGGGTGTCACTAGCTGTAAAATATAAACATGACAGCTCTGCTAGGCACAGCACAAAAGTACTCTTGTATGTGTACAGCTAAGCTTCTCCCTTTGAGAGAGTGCTGAATGTTGTATCTTTCAATGTAATGTTGTCTGCACCATTGGTTCCTGGTGCAACGGTGACGCGTAAATAGGGGAAGGAACCTCTTCATAGCAAAGTGACAGAGCACTGGAACAGGCTGCCCAGGGGGGTTGCAGAGTCTCCTTCTCTGGAGACATTTAAAACCCACCTGGATACGTTCCTGTGCGACTGGATCTAGGGGATCCTGCTGTGGCGGGGGGATTGGACTAGATGATCTTTCGATTCCAATTCATAACGGAGAATTGGAATTCCAATTCTTAATGAAGAATTCTTCCAATTTTTAATGTACTGTGGTACTGTGATCCCTGGATGCGTGAAACAAAGCCATTTAGGGCTGTCAGGCTTGGGGTCACAGCACAGGCAACTGGACATAAGGAAATTACGTTTTTCTTCTCAGATGATGGGTTTGCTGCACACCTAATTGAAGTTATTTTTCACTCTCATTTACCAAGCATCCACACTATTACCAAGCAGGAAAGGAAGGAAAACAGCTAATTGTGCTGACTGTATCATATCCCCAAAATGTAAAAGCTTTTTGTGAGAATGCAGCAGCCTCTCTGCTAATTGGCCTCTGCTTATCATAAAAAAGAAGTTAACCCAAGAAACAGGAAAAAACAGGAAAAAGATCACAAAAAAGGAAATTATACCAACATCCTGTCCCTCCAGTTTATCGACAGCACCACTAAGCTTGGTGACAACTGCAAACCTGCTGACGGTGCACTCGATCCTGCTATCTGTATCATTGATAGAAATATTAAACAGCACAGGTCCCAATACTGACCCCTGAGGGACAACACTTGTCACTCATCTCCATCTGAACTTTGAGCCATTGACCACTACTGTCTGTATTTGACCATCAAACCAATTCCACCCATCAAATCCCTAACTTGCCAACTTTAAGAATTACGTGATCATTTGCAGAGTAACAGGCAAATGTCCTCAGACCTCCACTGAACAGGTAACATCTGTGTAGCTTCCATGTAATCTCACATGGTTTTGCTGTCATTTCTGGTTGAAGCTGCCCTTCTGCCCGGTATTTTGTTGTCACGTGCTGAAGAGCACGCTAAGACACTATTTCTACACCCTCTGCTTGAGGTAAATGTGTTAAGATTCAGTTTAGAAAGGGATTCCATAGTAGAATACTTATCCTATTTTTAATTAATGTTTCATAACTCAGAGTAGATGATTAAAAGAGATATTTTATAGCTTAAAATCAAGTCTTAAATTGCAGCTATTAATAGCAGAGAATAAATGAACACAGTTCCCATTTTCACTGTGTGCGGTAGGAGAGACAGTTAATGCTGAGTTTTGCTGTTCTTTGGGAGGGCAAGCAGCCAGAACCTTTTTTGAGAAATAACCTAATAATGCTGTACAAACAGATCCTCAAACAAATAAAGCAGCTCTTGCAATGTCTACCAAGGTATTGCTTGGGAGCAAATCAAATATTTAGCAATTTAATGTTGTCCTTATGAAAAGGAGCGACTCCAATAGTTTGTCTGAAAAGAAAGTAACTTACCAGCCTTTTCTCAATATTTAGTTATTTTTAGCTGTCTCTCAGAAAGTCTTGGAAGAGGCTGCAAATCTAACTAAGCCACCCTGCTCACACTGAATCAGACTGGTTGTTAGCCTACCATGATTTATCTTTGGCTTAGAGCTCTGTCTGACGGTGCTAAAAGCAATGAGCATCTCCCTGTAGCCTAGATGTGAGGAGTGACAGGGAACAGCACAAGAGAGGCAGCCGCACCATGGTCAGCACCCAGGAACTGTGGTTGACAGCAGGTCTGGTGCTTCACCTGTAGAGGTAACAAGCAGAGCAGGGCATGTTGACCACAGTACCATTAGTCACAGCTCAGCATGAATTCCAAAGTCTGAGACTCTGGCCTGAGCAGAAACAGAATTCCAGACCCATGCACAGGGTGTGCAGTCTGTATGCTAAGTCAAGATGCCCAAGGCATTTAAGGCTATCAGTCTACCCAGGGCACCAACAGGGAATTCAGGCCTAGGCATGGTATAAGGTATTTGTGGTGCAAAGAAGCACAAAGACAAAGCACAAAGGCAAAGAACACGGAGGACAGGTGCTCAGCGGCACTCTTCAGTTTTGGATGGGGGCAGATGTCAAGACTCATCTGAGAAACCTGGGTTATCGCAACTCTGCTGCTCTGTTAAGCAGAGGTGTCTCACACTTGCAGTCTGATTATTTCATGACCACTAAATTAAAAGCAAAAACCCAGGTTCATCTACCGATTAGTCTAAGGAGTAAATATGCAAAACTGAGGTGTGTGTCATCAAAATGAACCAGAATAACCACCCAATTTGTGCGACTAAAACGCAAGATGGAAAATATTTGAACAGGTCTATGTCACTGCAGGCTTGAATGATGAATTGACATCTGCGTGTCTGTTACGAGTCAGAAATCAGGCAAAAACATCACCAGAAATAAGGCAGAAGAAATGAGAATTTAAGAAAATTGCCTTTCATGAGGACACCCCACTTTAAATACACCAGTATAACACAGCTGCACTCTGTTAGTCATGTTGAAGGGCGAGTGGAATAATCTGAACAAAGCAAAACCCACAAGTAATGCAAGATATGTACCAAGACAACACAATGAGCTTTGGAAAGTATGGGAGCCTCTAGATTATCTAGAAAACAGACACAGCACTAAATGGAACTGGGAGCTGAGCTAAGCTGCCCTCATGGTGCATCACACACTGCCACAGCAGAGCAGTGCATCGGAAGATTGGACCAGACATAACCCATAAACAAAACTAATGAAGAGTTTACTGTGTATTTTTTTTCCTTTAAAGGCTGTCATCTCCCCATGTTGGATACTTGAAGCTGTCTCTTTCACGCTAGGTTGCCTTCATAATTAGTATCAGGTGAAGTGTTCAGTTTTTCAATCCCCACACAGTTATTGCAGGCTGTAGCTGGCAGAAACCTCTTCTTTTGCTCACTCTGCAATTTGGGAAGTCTCCAAACCTGTACGTCCCTGCAGGCTCAATGCAAACCTGTTTCATTTCCTCTTTATTTCAAGTAACTGCTGAGGAAAATTATAATCTCAGGGACAAGTCTTGAACATACTAAAGCCAATGAAAATCCCCATCTGCTAGAGAAGGGTCAGACATTGAACACATGTGAATAAGTGAGTAGTGTCATGCATCTCTAAGATTTTATCATAATCTTTTTGAATTGAAAAAGATTATCTAAGATTGAATACATTTTATAATTGGCCAACTATGCCTTAGAGCTTCTTTTAGATTCTTTAGTAGAATCAGTACCTGTCTCTTGCTGGTCTCCTGGAACTTGAGAGAAAAAGCTTTGTTAAGTAAGTAAAATCTACCCAGGTAGAAGACAGATACTTGTTAGTTAGGATAGTCATCCTACCTCCTTAACTTACAGTAATGAAACATATGGCTTTGCTAGTCATGAAATATAACTGAGTGCAAAAGCTCTCTGCTGGTGGAAAAGTCTGTAAAAGCATTGCTACGTAGAAACCTCACTTAAAAATAGGACTCATCAACATCTGCAAAGATCTGAACTTTCTATAAGAGTGAGCACAGAGCCAACTTCATCAAACAAGCTATCTGTTAAAATTCAGCATGGGGTAAACACTAAACCCACGTTAATTCACTAGTGTGGAGTAAAAATCAGAGCAGATGGCAGCCTCCTGTGCTCCAGGCAGGCAGCACTAGTGACATTTTCCCAGAAATTATACTTCCATATATTAGCTTGTGCTATTGTTTTTCAATCAAGTCTAATTCCAGAAGTCATAAATCAGAGTTTGCCTTTCTGCGCATTCGCCCATACGAATTCATTTTACATGACAACATTTGAATTTCAATTCAGAAGTGAATCACATTCAAATCGTCCTTTAGTAGAATGGCAGCTCCTGCTCGACTGAGCTGTTCTCCACATGGACTCAAGTCAAACCCACTTTTTGTTGGCTGGGCTCCTAATTCTGCAGGAACACACTGCTGTAACTGTACTAAAAATCTCAATGAAGTAGTGAAGGAGCTGGCAAAAGCCTCACTACATTCATTTGTTGTATTCCCTTGCTTCAGCTTTTTGGTACTTTTCATCCTCGCTGACACCACAAAGTACTGATCCAACTCCCAACCACTCTACCAGCTCGCTCTTTTTCCCCACTGGAATTGCTAACGGGGATGCAGGCACAAAACTGTTGTGAGCTCAGAGTTTGTCTAAACTGTCTGTTATATTTGAAAGGCCAGGTGAGTGCGTGCAAGCATGTAGATCTTAAAACAATCAGACCTGAATTTATTAAGAAAACTAAACGGAGATTCTAGGTGCCTTCGTGCAGAGTCCACCCACAAGAAAAATAACCTGAACTACTCTTTGTGGTAGCCTTTGTACTTTTCATTCACCCTTAGTCAAGTCCTTGAGTTCATCACAACGACTGGTGTAAACCATTATCACAAAGACCCTAATTTCTAGTAGAGTAGCAGTGCCTTACCGGGATCTATACTGTTGTCAGTGTTCCTCTGACTTCGGCTGGCCAGGTTCATGGTGATGTTTGCTGCTCCTTTTTTCACTGGGGCAGGCTTCTTTACAACTGGTTTCACCTGCCTCTGAAGCTTGGTCGTGTTTATCACATTGGCCACTGACACATCAACATGCTGGGTCAAATTAGCCAAGATAGCTCCTGCTTTTATTTCAAGCACAGATTCAATGAGCTCTGTGAGGCCTCTCTGCAGCAGGGGGATGTCTGGCTGAGCACGTTTAATTAGCACTGGTATACTCGCATTAACCTTTTGGATGCTGCTGTTGGTATCCTGACACAGTGTCCAGGCCTCCTGAGCAGTCTTGTTCACAAGCGGAATTCTGTTTGAGAAGAGGATTGATTTGGCTTCCAGGGCCTTGATCCTGGAACTCAATGCCTGGAGCTGGATTGAGACCGCTTGCTCTTTCTCTGCCAAGGCAGCTGTGGTTTTTTTCAGTGAGACACAGTTGTTTGCCAAAAACTTGGCGATTTTTGACTCCACGTTGAGAAGGCGAACCTCGTGGTCCTTTGATTCCTCCACAGAATCAAGCAGCTTTTCCTCTACACGGCTGATATCTTGCTGTTGGTTTTCCACTTTGGATGATGTGGCATTTAAAATAGAGAAAACTCTTCTGAAATTCTGGAAAATGCTTTTGTCAGACTCCTCATATGGAAGATCAGAAAGCGGTGGTGCTACTTGTGAAGAGAGTTCATACTTCTTACCAGTGAGCAGTGTCAGGATGGATTCATTCAGCTGTTGGAGCTTGGGAACGAGAGCCAGAAGCCTGTCCAGTTTCTCAGTTGTGCCACAGCAGACACCAGTCTCGTTTCGCAGAGCCTGTAGTGTATCTTTCAGTACATAGTTATCGCGAATAGAATCAACAGCGCTGTTTATTACTATCATGGTCTTGTTTAATCCATCTTCTCTTTCTATGGAACTTTCATAAACATGATTCTCAAACAGTTCCTGGTAAGCCTGAGATTCATTTCTAAGTTCTTCCTGAGTTTTGGAAAGCTCCCTAATTGTGGAACTCATTCTGTCAACGACAGTCGTAAGGTTTTTGAGTTTCTCATTGATTTCTTCAGCTTGGATTTGTTGTTCATACTCTGAAGTCAAGCTAAAAGGTACCCCTTGTTCAATCAAGGGTTGCAGGATCTCCATATCATAGCACAAATCATTGATTTGCTCATTCATTTTGTCCATCTTGTTGTCCAACGGAAGGACCAGGTCAGAGAGACTTTTGTTTAGGACATGCACATTCTCTTGGGTTGCTGCCAGTTGCGTTTGGAAATCCCTTCTGCTCTCTGACAACATGTCATCACAGAACCCCAGAACAGAGTCTTTCTGAATTTCCAGTGCAACACTGAGATTGCTGATTTTGCTATCTTGGATCCTTAAGTCATCATAGATCTGCAGCACCATCATGCCTTGCTTCTTTACTTTCTCATGCAGTGTGAACACATACTCTGTAACATTGGACTCCATGACTTTATCTCCTGAAGCGATGTTTGGGCTTGAAGACCGTTCAGCTGACAGCAGTTGTTCGTGAGCATCTTTCATTTCAGTAAGAGTTCTATTTAAAGATTCATAATAAATGATACTTCTTGACCGTTGATGCTCCAAGTTATCTTCCAAGGTTTTCTGCCGTTCCTGTAAAGCTCTCATAGGTTTGTCACAAGTGAGAATCATTTCGTCTTTCATCTGCACCATATGACTCTTTAGTTCCAGAATGTCAAGCTTTGTTGGCCCACTGTCTTTCTCCTGAGAAAATTTTTGTTGGATTTCATTGAGATGCTTGACTAATTCCTTTGTATTTTCAAGTTCATCTGACAAACTAGACATAGTCTTGAAAACCTGAGCCGTGCTTTCCTGAACTTCACCTTGGAACACTTTGAAGTGTTCTTTGACCATGTCTTTGACTAGATTATTAATACTTGCAGATTTGAGACCTTTGGGATAAAGGAGAAATAGGGAAAGAATTAAACCAATTGTGTTAGCAACATCTAAGATTTTTCTGCAACGTGTGCAAAGCCGGTGCTGTGCGGAAGTAAAACACAGACATCTCTTCTCCAACTGACCCATGTATAGAGCAAAATTTCAAGCTAAGGAATGCAGGGGATGGCTAATAGCATTTGAAGACTCATTTCTGTTTCTACTGAAATCAGTGGGAGTTTTGCTATTATTTTGAAAGGCTAACCTCAGACTCTGCATTTGGTACCAGCTTTCATCTCCTAGCTAAGCTGTTTCCAAGCACTGACATTAGGAGATCTGTATGCTTTTGTGATGTGCTCGAAAGAAGATGAGGTGTCCTTTCTCCACTAGGAAAGTAAGGAGTAAACACCTGTTTTACGGGTGTTTTAAGGCAGACATTTTAACGGCACAAACCCTTCGCTAGTCTTGCATACTATTTAGGCAGGGGGGCTGGAACTAGATGATCTCTGAGGTCCCTTGCAAACTGAACGTCCTGTAATACTATGAAAAAAAGGTTTTGTTCAGCAAGCTAGAGAAAAGCACAGTGTATTTTCCATTACACGTCAAGGAAATTAAAGCTTCATTCCCAGTTTGCTTCTTAAGAACCATTTGGTTTTGTGTAACTGTCATCATTTTAATTTGGTAGGTTTCTTGGCCTAAGGGAAAAGGGAGCTGCTATGGCAATGTGTGATAAAGGAGCTTGAAATTCCAAGCACTCTCTTAGTTTCAGCAGGTCAGGCTCTGATTGGCAACAAGTGGAAGAGTTCACACATGATGAGCAGAGAGGGCAGGAGAAGCCTCGCACCCAGCAAAGAGAGAAGCAATTCTGCAGTGGGACCAGGCCTTGAGATGCTGCCATTCTAGCCACAAAACGACACTTAGGCAGTGAGAACACGAGTTGTCATCTCTCAAGGAGTTACTTGCCAGTGGTTTGTCTAAGACCCTGAAAATAAAGTGCCCCATACTGTTGGGGGTGAAGAAAAAAAACTCTTGGCAGCAGCAGATAAAAGGAAGGATTCAAATGGTACAAGAGATCATCAGCCTGCAACCACGACAGGAGGACTGCTGGAGACACCAAAAATCTGCAAAGCTGAAGAAGCAAAGTGGCACCGATCGGCTATCACCATCATCCCCTACCACCATCCATGAAGAAACCATCCATGCCAAGAAACTGACTGAGAAGACAGCTAGCAAAACTAATGAGTTTTGCAGAGATCTGTGGAGCCAGGGGTGAGTCCAGCATCTACTAGACACTGCTGCAGCCCAGAGTGGTGATCTAACCTCTTATCTAGTGTCTCTCTTTTCCCTTTTCCTCTGCTGTCTGAATTAGGCATCTCCTAACTTCAGTTATTTCTGTACTCCGAGTTTGTTACTGGGTGACTGTGGTGATGTCTGTACTCTGAGTTCAGCACCTGATAACTGTAGTAAACGTGATTCCCATGCAGACCTATGGTGTAAATCTCATTAATTCAACCCAAGAAAATCCATGAACCTGAGTCACTTCGATCAATTGGGACACAACAGAGTATTGGCCAGCAGGCAGCTCTGTGAACTGGTACAATTGGTTTGGAACTTCCCATTTCCAGTTTCTGGCTTCTCCTTCTCTCCTTCTTGACTTCATTGATGTCTCTGCTTGGAGAGAGACACATGGCACTGGACTGAACACTGCAGCCATCTTGCCCTCAGAATGGTGGACAGAGAGAATGGAACCTCAGATCAGAGGAGGAAAAGTTTTGCCTGCAATCCACTGTTTGCTGAAGTGGAGAGAGACTTTCCTTTGTTTGTAGTCTATAGAAATCAGCAGGCTGGAAACAGAAGACTAGTTTGGAGGCACATGGAAGAGGGAACTGGACCATAAAATGCCCACTAAGGAACGTAGGCATGAACTGAATGTACTCCATGTTTCTGCAAGGAAAAGAACTGGAGGGCTTTTCCCTTTAAGGGGATGGAGGTAGCAGCTTGTCCCAGTTATATAAGAACATGGGATTAATGTATACATGTCTTTGTGAGGGGGTTTTATGTCGGGTGAATTAGATGTGTTTTTCTCCAAATTGAGCTAATTTTGGTTTTGCCTGCAATTTATATGTGGGTTTTGAACTCTGATTTTGTTTTTGCTTCAGCCCATTGGCACATTAACTAAATTAATTTGTTCAACTCACGATAAACTCTTGACAAGAAACAGATCTTTTTAGAGGATTCATAAAGAATGGATGCATAATTCCGCTGGTGAGCATCTGCCCAACCTCCTGATCCCTTGTCCTGTCTTTCTCACCTATTGAACATGCATACAGATGTTTATCAACGGTAGCCTAACATGATCTGGGCAAATTACTCACGAGGATGTTTACCATGTTATCAAAACAACAACAGAATTCCTCATACATTTCCCCTGCATATGTGAATTACATATTATAGAATATTACTTAGACTCAGGAGCAAAGCAAATATATCCTTAAGCAGCTGTCAGATAAAAAAAGAAACCAAAGATAAGAATACTTGCAGAAGCTTTGAGTGAATAAAAATGCCCTGACAGTGAATTAAGTTACAAAATATATGATGTAGTCCAAGAATATAAGTTTTTTTGTCATACAAAAGACATCATGACAAATGTTTAAATAAACAAATCTCTGTATTAAGAAATGAAACTAAAATAAAGATCTCTTCCTATAGAATAAGATACTCTACGAATGTTTTTAGGTTGTTTTTTTCTGGCACCTTTAACAGGGTGAGTGATTACATTAATTTATTTTTCTCACCTTTTAGAAAAGACTGTAAGTCTCTGTCCTTATCTTCATTGATTTTGCCTTCCAGAGAAGAAAGCATCTTGCTCACATCATTCATCGCAGCAGCAATGTTGTCAACCTTCTTCTGTAGAAAAGTCAGTTTCATCTCCTGGCTGCTAATCTTCTCATTCATTTTTTGTATAAGTGCTTTGTCAGATAACAAAATGAGAAGGAAAGAAAGAGAATAGTGCTGAAACACTGTTGGGTGTGGGGAAAGCAAGCATAACTGACTCAAGACACACAGAGGTGGGGTGCATTTCAGAATTTCTAGTCTTGAGTGAATTATTGTGACTCGTGTCATGTATTAGTGACATTCAGCAGCACACAAGGAACCAATTACTGAAGCATCTGTACCCACTATTAAGTATGTATAATTCTATAAGGGCATTTTGAATGGATAGTGCATTTTAACCAGTATAATGCCATTCTTCCTCCACCTAACACCCTACAGGGTATTCAGTTAACGCTCACATAGCCCATCTCCTTTAACAAAAATCACAAAAACTTAGCATTTATAACATAACTTCCTGAATTTGAAAGGCTAGTTTCCACAGGAATACATCATCTTCTCAGCGTTGGGATCAATATAAAGTCTTGCTCAACACAGTAGCAAGGCAGAACAACAGCTAATAGACAAAGCATTTTGGAATAATCATTAGGTTATCATTAAGAAAAGATGCTCAGCCTGTGAAGTCAGGTTTATTTAAAAATCTGCCCAACTCACAGAATAACAGAATTGCTGAGGCTGGAAAAGACCTCCAAGATCATCAAGCCCAGCCTATCCTGATGTTTGAAGTCTCTTCAGGTGTAAAAAAAGCCTATCTATATGCTTTTAAGATAGGTAGTGGTGAAGGTAGTCCTCGGTCCTGCAAATAAAGACTCCACAAGGCTTCAGCTTGTTATTGGAGTTTCATGGCTGACAGGCACAAGACAATCTAGGATTTTTCAGGGGACACCAATATCCTACATGATCCAGGCCAACACTCTGAATTATACTGTTACGCGAGAGATTCTTTAGCAGTACATACAGATATTTATTAATGTAAATGTACATTAATGTTCCGTGATTCTGTAGCACCTCTCCTATGAGGACAGGCTGAAAGAGTTAGGGTTATTCAGGCTGAAGAGATGGCTCCAAGGAAATCTTATACTGGCCTTCCAGTACCCGAAGGGAGCCTACAGGAAAGCTGGTGAGGAATTGTTCCCACAACAGGACAAGGGGCAATGGTTTTAAATTAGAGCTGCTAGATTTAGATTGGATGTTACAACGAGGGTGGTGAAACACTGAAACAGGTTGCCCAGAGAGGCAGTACAACTCAATCCCTGGAGGCATTCAAGATCAGGCTTGATAATGCTCTGAGCAACCTGATCTAAATGAAGATGTCCCTGCTCACTGGAGGAGGATTGGACTAGGTGACTTTTAAAGGTCCTCCCAGCCCCATACACTCTATGGTTCTATGATTTTATGATTCTAACCCACAGGGTGCAATGCTTTCTTCAGTTCAGTTTCTGTCAGTTCCTACATAAAGGACAAGACAAACTCCATAGACTAACTCAAAAGGGGGGTTTGTCATGGCTGCATAGGGGGAGCTGGAAACAGAATCTGGCTTATAGAGTCCCAGCAGCTGCTGACAAAACGACAGACCAGGAGAGTCAGTCTTGGCCCCAGGTCATGTTTTACAGGGATGGCAGCCAGAACAGCCCTCTCTCTTCTTTAAAACTGAACCCATTTGATTTAAAAATAACTGAAAAAGCTATTAACATGGAGCTCTGTGATTCCAATGTCAGAGTTAATTTTCAGAGCAGAGTCCTTACTAAAGGAAGTGGCATGATGCTTTAATGTTCTATTGATCAAGCTCACTTTTCCATGTGAGTCGTGTCTGCTTTACTAGATAACTTCCTTCTCTTTCCACCACAGGCAAGCTTGGTTGCTCACACAATATTACCAAGGAGCAGCAGCCTTGTCCTAACTCCCATTTGAATGTACCTCTGTATATACCCAACATCAGAGTCAGCCATTTACTTCCTGGCTATATTTTTTTAATTTTTCTATTTGCCTATTACAATTTAAATTAAAACATAGGGAAATAGCACACAGACACGTTATGTTATGTATTCTCTCCATAAAACCCTGGGGTGGTCTGGCTTCCAAAACCCTGTTCTCTCAGCATTCATGAATAGCGTGTTGGCAGCAGAACAGTATGTTGGCAGTGGCAACACACAGACCTGAGAACACAGCTTGCCTTATTACTACATTCCGTAAAATATACTCAGATATAAGACAACTGTGTGAGTGGCAATAAAACCATAGTGTGTAATAGCTGATTATACGCAAAAAGCCCTTCTAGATACCCATAACCAAAACATCGAAAGAAAAGGGAAGTAATGACAAAACTCAAGGAACATGCCTCCCTTACACTGTCTTTCACGACTTGTCCATCTTCTGGCTCCTCACCACATAAACTACAAGCTCATTTGATGGCATGTGGAGAATGCTGCCAAGTAAGTTGCATATAATTTACCACCAAAATGTACCTGACAAATGCAGACTCTGTCAGTCCTGAGGAGTATTTCACAAGCAGACTTTTGTCAAACAACTTCCTTATTCAAGCATATTTCACATATCTTCAGTTATTTAAACATGTTGATTATCTGCAGATTTATGAGCTTTCTAAACCCTTCTTCATTATCAACATCTGAATACCCTCAAAGGCAGATACACTTTCAGGTCATACAGACTGGAATATAGTGTAGTCTGTCGACTACTTGAGTACCTCTAAACCAAGGATACATTTTATGTTTCTTCACATGACCACTTAATATTTGAATTCATGGTTATTTGGAATCATCTGATAAACAATTATTTTTTCTGCTCCAGTTTAGTGAGCATGCAAACACGCCTGGCATTCATAAAACTCCATCCCCCACGAATGGAATTCAGGCTACTATAAAATTAATTTTCTGAAACATTAGTGCTTGGTAAAGGACATTGAACTCCACCATCTCATGGTCACTGTAGCCAAGGCTTTCCTTAAGTTTCACATCCCCAGCAGCCCCTTCTCCTTGTCGGTGAGGACAAGGTCCAGCATAGCACCTCTCCCACTTAGAAGAGAAAGCTTTCATTGGTGCACTCCAAAAATCTCCTGGACTGTTTAAGCCCTGCTGTGTTTTCCCTTCAACAGATGTTGGGATGCTTTAGGTCCCCCATGAAGACCACAGCTTGTGAACTTGAAGCAACTCCTATCTGTTTATAAGAGCCCTCATCCACTTTCTGGAGATTAATTATAGAGACTAAGAGGTGAAGAAGCTTTTCATGCAGTAGTCACCTAAGGTGACCTCTCAATGTAAATTGCTATTTGAGTAAAAGTGTTATTGCTACTAACTAGCTCTTAAAATGCTGAGCTATGTACATACCCTTGGAGGAAGACACTGACATGTACAAAACCTTACAGTCTAGATAAACCGAAGTAAACAGTAGTGAGTAAATTAATAATTTAATACCAGAGTCTCAAACATCTGTAGTATAAAGCTATAAATTGCCCCTGCATTGCTCAGATCCTAGATGGAGCAACTTAAACTACACTTAAATTGCCCTTGCCAAAGTTTGAAGTGTCATTGTACTTGTTTGGAATAAAAGACCAATTTTCCTAATAAAATATATAAACAATAGTCACATATTTGGATTATACTATTAGCATAAATACATGATCAGTGCTGGTCTATACTACCCCTCGATTTGTACTTGTGATTTCTGGCTGTGCTATCTGGGGAGGAGCTACCCTCTTTTTTCTTTCCCCATTAATTTATCCTTTTTACTCAGTAATACAATAATTTCAATAATTCTTAGCAGAATTACTTCCCTGGATTTAGTTTAGTCAAAAGGTACTTTGAATGCTAAGCTACCAGTACTCTTAAATCCCATTTCTTGTGCTCATTGTTATCCCAGAAGCCTATTGTTTTCTAGCATTCACGGTTCAGCAACAGCTTGTCCAGGTCCACTCAGCAGACAGGGATTTTTCTCAAATTGTTTTTGCAGTGATCTTGGTGCACCACATAGTGATTGGGCTAGAGGTCATAGTAAATACCACAGCTGACCTGGCCCTCTGGGGTCCTGAGGAGCTCCCGATGCGCTCTCACCAACAGTTCTGCTGCTTTCCGCCTGGTTGCTGTGTACAAGCGATTGTTGTTCTTGGGCTAAAAGGGAAGAGAAAGGAAAAGGACACAAGTGAAACACAGAACATAACAATCAGGATTCTGCAACAATCGCTCTCTCCGTTCTACATCAGCTTTACCTAAGTCTATTTATTCACAGCGATTATCATTATCAGCTTAGTCTAACACAGTGTGAGACCACATTGATGAAGACAGCACATGGCTTATAAATGGTTTCCTGAGAGTGGCAAAGGTTCCCATTAATACTGAATTGTCAAATCTGGCCCTGTAATGGACAAAATCAGTGAAATCTCCAGGGTTAAAAGTTCCAAACATCTGAGATCAATACAAAACAGCAGTTCATACACAACACAAAGATTGTCAGGTGCAAAAGTAATTAGGGTTTTTTATAGGTACAACATTAGCCAGGTTTGTTGAAACTGTCTTTTTCTTCTTGACAGAATACACAAGTCTTCAACAGTGACATTGCACTGTCACAGCACCTAAAAACCATTTCAAAACAGTCAAATTCCAACAAATACTATCTGAAATTTGTGATTTATCCATATCTTAAAAACATAATATTTATAAACTTATTAATTTTCTCTGATCTAGACAGATGGGATTTTCTGTGCTTATTTTTACATGTCAACCCAAAGATCCCAAAGCAATTTGCAGAAAGCTAAACTTAAACTATTATTATTTCAACATGACAGTTGGGGAAACTGAGGTCAGACTCTTGCTGAATCCAGAAACATTCCCTATGTTTCATCAAGCTCTTAGCAATACATAAAAAGATCATTAGATTACCCTTAGGGATGATATGAGGTTGTTCATGTTCTAAATTAATGGGAAGTATCAATTAGGACAGAAACACAAAAGGAATTTATCCTATGGACTGAGAACATCACAGAATTTCTTGAAACCTACTGATAAGAAACACAAAATCCTCGAACAGTTATAATTTCAATAGCTTCTGTTATCTTTCTGTGGATGGTTATTGACAGAAGTTAAATGCTTGATTCAGCTCAACTCATTACACAGGATTTATCAGGTGCTGATGGGATGATACAATCTATGACATGGGAGTCAGTTACTTGCCAGTCATAGAGAGCAGCTGATCGATGTCCTTTTATTCTTTCATTTACTGATGTTTCTGTTGTTCTAAATGTATTCACTGCTACTGTTAGTGCCAGACACCAGAGGGTTTTTTTATACTGTTTTATCTTTCATCCTCCCTATTCAGTCAACTGCTCCACTCGGTTTCACACTGCAGAATACCCAAACCCTCACAGTTCCAACAACTTTTATAGATGCAAGGATATATATTTGTCACTATGTGCTTGTTTTACTGATGCTTTAAACTGTTTACACAACTTAATCCCTGTAAAACTCAGGGTATAGCATCACCCTGATAATATCAGCAATGGGACAAGCCAATAGCATATTGTATGGTTTCTAAAACCAGCCGCCTTGACTGTAACCAGTGATGCACACAGACACAGTACCTCACAGTGTACAGTTACTTCATTTGACTGTACAGGAAAGGTACTTTTCAGACAGTGTAAGAAATTCAGGGTTTTCATTTGTGAAACAAATTCAGAAGAGTCACTGGCAAGATTTCTTCTACATCATTCTTCACTGTGGCTCATTAAAAAACACAAAACAAGAAATTTCCAAAAAGTACTGACACACTGTATGGTTATTTTCTTATGCACTCCTCCGTCACACAGCTGAAATTCCCCACCCTAGACGTAGAATAGCAGTAGATGCGATGGGAGCACCATAATCACAGCACATTAGGGATTGGAAGGGACCACGAAGGATCATCTAGCCTAATCCCCCTGCCACAGCAGGAGCACCTAGATCAAGTCACACAGGAACACATCCAGGCAGGTTTTAAACATCTCCAGAGACGGAGACTCCACAGCTCCCCTGGACGGCCCATTCCAGTGCTCTGTCACCCTCACTGTGAAGAAGTTCCTTCTGATATTTATATGCAACCTCCTGTGTTCCATCTTACACCTATTGCCCCCACAGTGAACCTCTAATACGTACATTCTTAGGGTAGAAACAGTCAAATTATTTGCGTAAGACCTTTTAAAAGCTGGATATGCTCTGCTCAGTTTAAGGCAATAATTAGACTGCTACATTCATCTTATAGGTACCATTTACAGTAACAAAGCAACACTCACACAAAAGAAATCCCAGCAATTCAAAGTGCTGAGCAATGAATTCTTCCAGTTCCTTAAGCAGCTTCAAGGCCCTCAACACTTCTGAATATCAGGTAACACACATAGGAATTTAACTTTAGGCTCCAACATTGAATATATTGACCTAGATGTATAATTTATTGTCCCACATATTTTTAAACACAGCATACAAAATTATTTCAGGGAATATTAAAAATATGGAAACGAGATCTTTTCTTTCAATATATTTTTGATAAAGCAGGTATGGCTGAGGGGGGGATCCCTGTGGAGAGCTTGGTATTTTCATTCCACTCCCTGTGTTTCAAGGTGAATTGCTACCTTTTGTGTCTGCAGCTCACCCCATATGGAGAGTAACACTCGCCACTGTGTGGAACATCTTACAGCCATCTGCTGGAGAAATTGCAACACTACCACGCAAGGTAATTCAGAGCTAACAATGGCTATGGCATTGTCAGCAGCTCTGAGAAGCTGCTCTTTGCTCCAAACCACAGCCAAAGCAGATGGCAATAAATCCACACACATTATCACCTCAGCCTCACTCCACAACAAAGCTGAATTCGAACACGAGCATAATCTACATTGGAAGAGACATCGTCCAGTTGCTGAAATTATTTGTGACACACAGTGCAGCTTTTGGGGACCCCATGGGTATGAACAAACTGGGATTTCTTCCCCTAGATGCTACTATACACACACTGTTTTCTCCAGTTTAGGGATGGAAAGCTAAAACACAGCTGTGTTTAGTAAAAAAAAAAAAAAAAAATCACATGCCATGAACTCTGCTACTCATAACTTACTGGCCCTTTCATTTTAGCAGTTCTGTTTCCAGTTAAACATCTCGCATTCCCAAGGTAAATGATGTTTTATTTGTTTAATTGTCCATATTGTGCTGTTTCACTAGAATTTTAAGCAGCAATGTCTACGTTTTTCCTTTCTTAAACAGTGTCTTGTAAAATCACATTGTACATGCTGAGCTAGGATCCATCTTATCCTACTTGGTCATACATTACTACACAGGAAGTTAGGACAGTGATCCAAACATCTCTTCCCAGATGCTCTTCTGTCTCATGCACTATTACATTACCTTGAGAATCATCTGCAGCCAGGCAGTTACAATGACGCCGCCAAATACGGTTTACAGATGTCTAGTAGTTACTGTCAGATGGTGACAAGCGTTTCCTCTGCTAAGACTATCAGACTGAAATACTTACGATTTCACTTGGTTTGAGAGAGAAGCTAAGCCAGAAGGCATTTTGAATTAGCATGTGCTACGAGCTACCCACATCACACTAACAGTGCCATCTTAGGATCTAAAACATACTGTCAGCACACCCCAGTTCCCGTGGCACAGAAACCCTCAAGTAACAGTTCTGCTGTTGAGCAGACTAAGTGAAGAGATGCTGAGGGAAGCTGAGTGACTCTGGAGAGCCCCCATCAGAGTTTACAATGTCTCTCTTGCTATTGCAGAAACAGAGTGCCTGAAGACAAGGCTGTTGGGTTCCCAACTGCTTAAGTTCATTAGCTGACATCCCTTCACAGGAATTGAATGATCTAGGCAGGGATTGTGCTGGTGGTTTGGCTCCTCAAGGGAGGCAAGATTCCAGAAGCAGGGAAGACGACCCTTTCTGACATAACACCCTGCATCCCAATGTCTTTAAGCACTTCTACAGGAATTAAATATCCCATTGCCCCTGTGAAAGAAGTGTCATCTCAATTTTCTACATGGGTAAACTTGCATATGTGTAAGTGGCTTTCCCAAGTTATTCAGCAAGCCAGAAGAGGTTTGAAACTAGAACTCAGGAGACAGAATTATAACACTTGGCAACACACTTTTTATTTTTACACAAAAGCCACTACAAATTGAGTTGTAGAGCCTTTTTTCCTGGTCAGTGCTTCCCTGCTGTTTTAATGCCGTTATATTTTTATCAGCTGTAGCTTTCCCTTTGAACAATAATTTTTCAATTCATTGTTGCAAATGTTTGCATTTTTTAAAAGCAAACCTTTAAAACATCTGATCCATCCTCACTGGACAGCCTTGCTGACTCACAGTGTCCAGAGTTAATATCAGCCTCCACGCTCAGCTGCACAGAAGAGAATGCTGCACCCGCTGCGGTTCTGGCTCTTTGGCATTGAAATTTCCCTCCTGTATGTGAATAACAGCAATTTCTCTTCATTCCTCCACATTAATTTTTAATCACAGCCCCTACTTTACCACAGCTGATTGAATTCCCTACCGCATCTAATGGCTTTTCTTGTAATATTCATTCATTTAAAGTATGTATACCGATGCCATATCCTATTCTTCAAAGGCTGCTTGCTTAAGGCCAGCAGCAAAGAAATACCTATTATGCAGATGTTAAACTGCAGCACATTGCGATATGTTTGATCACCAGAGCAGAGGTAAAACACTATTCTGTCAAAAAAGGGCACAATTGTACAGGGATCATGTGTAATACTTCATAAAATTCAGTCACTGCTGATGTGAATGAAGCTCCTATTCAATTCAGAAGGAAACAAAGTTGATAGATTATTTTATCATGTTTAAAATATAGTCTTAGACACTGAAACTGAAAGCCAACTGTCACAGTGCTGTAGATCAAATTTACAGCCTCAATAGAGGACCTGGATTCAACATCCACAGTGCTGCAATACTCAGTAAAAGGTCAAAAGTAGAGATGCACTGAATGCAAACTTCGTACTTTAGGAAAATGGAATAAGGCTGAAGATTTTGAGGTTTAGAGTGGAAGAGAGGAACCGAAATTCTGCTTAGCTACTCTGGAAATTAGTGTTCAACATCCCAAAGTGTTGAAGTTCAGTGTTCATTTTTTTCTGGTTTTAAATTAACAGGAAGGACTGTGTTGGTTTTCAGCAGAGCCATTCGCTCACAAATCAGATCGTGTTGTTTTGTTGAAGTGAACAGTTTCAAATCATTACAGCTCCACTGACCTTTGGGCTGGCAGTTTTGCCCACTGTACCCAGCACAGCACTTCCACTCCAGTGACGTTGCTATTTTATGTTTGATCCTGTAGGCTTGGTGTGTTGTTGACAGAGACCTACAAAACAAGAACATTTGAAACCCATTTTAGGTGACCAAACAGGAGTTGTAGTACAACTGTACAACTACATTACATTATCTTACATGTCAGGTGTATCCTTTCATTAACTCCTTGAAGCTGAAAGTGAAGCCTGACTAGGGTTTGGTGTTTCAATAGCAATCACAGATTTAAGATTCCAGCCTGCTGATGATCTGCATGGATCTTTAAAGTAATCTGACATCAGTTTAATGCTGTTAGACTTCTTCCCAGAAGATCTTATTCAGGAGCCACATACTGCTAACTTCTATAGAAGGTATTACAATTAATATATCAACTAGAGCAAGTCTGCTTGCCTCTTTATATGTTGAATACAAAGAATACTGCACAGTTCTGCCAGGTGCTAAACACTAACAAGAACACCACCTCAGCTCTCAGAAAATACAGTGATAAAATGGTTACAGAACTGGTTTTAGGCAAGGATCCTTGCCTAAGTCATTCTGTAAAGGGGGACAAATTTGAATGTAGTCAAATATTCTCTCAATGAATTAAAAAAAATTACTCCTTGTTTCATACTGCAGTTAATTTTATCACTCCTTCATGTGTGATGCAACACTATATAAATATTAAACTTCCCAGCAGCTGGTTTGAGCTTCACCTGTGTACCGAACAAGCTTTGCCTCTGAGAAATGGCTTTTTCAGCAAAAAGTCAATAAAGAGTAAGGCAAACTGAAATAAAGAGAATTCTCAATTATTTTGCTCTACAGGTGGTCTTATGATAAAACTACCTGATTCTGCATTTGCATCATCCATGCATAAATGAAGTGTCCACAAAAGGAGTTACTTAGGAAGAGCTATTTCAGAAATTACTATGTGCATTTCTGAGGCTTGTCTGCATGAAGAGTTAAAACTTACTCGCTGTGTGCAGAAACAGTACAAGATACTAATTTTCTTACAAAAAAGGAAATCAGAGTTATTGTGAGTCTTCTAGACCGGCTTAGCAAAAACTGACATTTTCTGCCAGAGGGTCCGCTCCATAGTTTTGCAAAAAATCAACTGTTTTCAGAGACACCTAAACGCGAAGAACACTCTAATTCCTGGTTTCATCTCAAAGCTTTATCATGTTCTGCCATACCACCTAGAGGACAACTCTCAGAACAGTCAGAGTGATTTTTAAGAGGCTTCTGAAATTTTTCAGAGGAAGAATGTTACCTTACTCTGCTTTGCTGGTGCTGTCTCAGTTTGTCATTTTCCAGGCAGTGATGGTTTGAAATGTTGGCAGACTACTGAATTCTGATGTTTGAAGGAGAATACAGTGAGGGGCCAAACCACAGAGGACAATCTGAATACACTTCATCTGCCTGACAGGTCTGTACCAGAAATCAGCACCCAGCAGAAACAAGAATAATATTTGTGCCTCTCCGGAGGAAGCCTTTTGCTCCAGTAAAGCACAAGCCTGTGCTTTGAAGCTCTGTACATGTGCAACCTCCATTGCAGTACTTCTGAAGACAAGAGCAGGCAGTAAGATAACTTTAAGACTTTTTGCTGCTCAAATAGTGCCAGGGTGAAGGAAAACCAAGCCATGAGCTTTTACACTCGCTACAGGGAAATGTGGAGACCTGGAGACATGTTAATCTGCTTCCTTCTGTTTTCATTTCTAAAGCAATGTTTGTATTAACTATGCAGCTGGTGATAAGTACTTGCTAGGAGTCTTTCTTCCTAGTTCTACACACCTCTGAGCACAGGATCCAATGTGCCAAGTGCATGGCTTTGCTCTGCCTGATGAGAAGGTTTCCAGATTGTCCACTACCACTGTAGGTAAGAGTCTGGTATGGACATAAGCACACCAGTTCCTGTAAGACACAGAAAGCAGATACAATTAAGGTTAAAAATGTTTTCCACAATATGATATATGACAGTTAAAGGAGAAGTCATTCCTATCCTTAAATAATGAATTCAAGTTAAAAAAACTTTTGTTCCCTCTCAGACTGCTAATGTAGTCTTGGGCAATAACCGCGTCTTTGTGCTCAGCTAGCTACCCATCAAAAAAAAAACCCAGAAAATAATTTATCCATCTCTCCATGTATCTAATTTTTTCTTGTAGATGTTCATGGAGCACTAGGCAGAAAGAAGCTTATATAGACTGCAGTGATGACAGTTCTTAAAATACACCTTCACATCAGACTACAGAAACTGTCTAGAATTCAAAGGATAGATAGTAAGTTTTTCAATTACTCATTACTTTCCTTTTATGGATTGACATTTCTGATCTTCCTCACTTTCCCCAGCAGTATCATGAGTATGTGTAGACTGTGTTTTACAGTGCACTTCAAGATCAAAGTCACACAGACCAATAACATGCCATAGCTTCAAGTTTACCTGTGCCAGTGGCTACCCAGAGAAGTCAATCACGTGCAAAAAGACCAGGACATAGGAGACAACGGTTACACAGACCTATGCAAAACCATTTTGTGTGGTAAACTTAAAGATATACTGAAGAATTGTGGAAATCTCATGATATTGAGTTTCCAACTAATCAAGTAACAGAAATAGGTCCCATGATGCAGTCAAGCACAAATATAGTCTATACAGATTAACTATCATCAGGAAAAAGATCCTGGTGGTGTTGTGATTAGCTCTTTGAACATGCTAATTTAGTATTTTGCATTAGTTAAGCTAGTGACTATAATACACAAAATCATCAGGGAACAAACACAAACCACCACTGCTTCAGTACACCAGCCCTTGCTGCATATGATTATACTGTTAGCCCACTGTTGGAATATAGACATCAGGTTCATTCCTAGATCCCAGGTGGGTTAAAAACAAAAAATGAAATAGAAGATGAACAGTGCAAGAGGGCTAGAAAGTAATAGTGTTCATTATTCAGTTAGTCTCTCCATGGCAGTAGCATCAAAACAGAACAGGTTTCAACTTAAATAAAAAAGAACAGTGTTTCCAAAAGCAGACTATAGCAGATTTGGAAGTTCAAGAAACAAAACCAGACTTTAAAAAAATCAGATGAGTTTGTGAAGGAACACACAATTAGGATGCTGTTGGTTTCAGAGTATTTTTTTTAAAAGTTGCACCTATAACCCGTGTCTCAGCAAGTCCCCCAGCTGCAGAGAAGGCATTCCATGCAGGTGGAAGACATGTTGTAGGGCTAGTGAATTTGCAGATACTTCCAAACCAATATTTGCACATGAGAACTTAATCTTTCTGGGTCATGTTTTGCTGGTAACCTTTGCTTCCAGTTGCAGTAGTTCCATCATTTCATAATCCAGTAAGGAACTATATATTTGCATTACTCAGCTGAGTGTCTTGCTATGGCTCCTTACAATGGAGCTCAAAATACAATTAAGACCAGATTAGTTCTATTCATTTAACTGGAATTAGCACAGACTTACACTGCTTCAAACAAGAACAGCAACACAGAGCAGTACCAGAGTCATAGAATCATTGAATCATTAGGGATTGGAAGGGACCTCAAAAGATAATCTAGACCAATCCCCCTGCCACAGCAGGATCACCTAGACCAAGTCACACAGGAACATATCCAGGTGGGTCTTAAATGTCTCCAGAGAAGGAGACTCCACAACCTCCACGGGCAGCCTGTTCCAGTGCTTTAGTCACTTTTCTATGAATTAGATATTTCACTGATGGAGAGGATGTAAATGGTTCCTCATAGAAAAGACTGGCAGGATTTCTTCCCTACCTCAGTGAATCTCAGCCTGGTTCTGTGGCTCTTGTTGCAAAGGGATTTTTTCCTAGAAAAAAAAATTCAGTGTATTTTATGTTCTTTGTTGGCTGACAGATGCTTTGTGTATAGACTGGAGGTCTTAGTCCAATAGTTAGAAGCCCTCAGTGGAGCAGTGCACAGCCTCTGTAGTTAAACGTGTAATTCCTGTGTCAGCTCTGCTCTGATATGTGTAGCTGGTGGGTGGTGCTCACCACGCAAGTGAAAAACCATGTGGAAGGTTTAAGGCATGGTCAGCACAATAGGTTTGTGTTACCTGAAGCAGATATTCCATGATAGTTCTTGGAATATGAAGTGAATTGTGACGATGTTAGGTCATAGGATGGACTTGTTGACCTTAGAGGTCTTCTCCAGCCTCAGTAATTCTGCAATTAACCATGCATTTGGTTAGCTCAACATACAGAAGTGAATTAGTGGGGGTTGGGCTACTTTACTTTGAAGAGTCTGGTGGAGGAAAACCCAGTGCTAATGCCAGCCCTGCATTTCAGGGCAGAGACATGGAGTCAGGGTTCTTGGTCTGCTTTCACTCTGCTAGTGTTGCTACAGCTTTGTTTCCTGCCTGCATGCAGGTTTCTGAATGTCTTCTCTCTCAGTTAGACATCATTGCTTGTTGTAGGGGGGTTGGACTCGATGAACTTTGGAGAACCCTTCCAACCCAATACATTCTATGGTTCTATAGTTGTTTTTAACTGATGGAGTAAAACAACTTCAGAGCAACTAGCTGCACTGGGAGTGTGGCCAGGGAATCACTTTCACGTATATTTTAAATATTTCCCTGTAAAGTGGACAGGAATTCAAAAAGGTGGCTGTGGTCCCAAAAATAAAATCTCTCAAGTGTGAGGAAGAAACAACTGGACAAGATTTCTTCAATGTTGTATTTTCTTACTGAGGAGACTGCTTCAAAAAAAGATGCTAGTAATGCTTGCAAAAATTCTTCTTATCTCACCCTCACCGGTTTGAAGGCTTAAAACCTGATGTGAAGCATAGTCCAGAAAAATACCTCAACGATTTGTTTGGAAGCATGTACAGTTGGTGACATCAGCAAACTCTCGTTATGACTGTCATGTCACCTATCTTGAAGCCACATTGTAATCGTCTGGCAGCATTCAACTTCAGCACTTCCCATTTTGATCAAATTAATTAATGAAGTTTGGATGGGTCCCCAGTTCTGAAACTGTCAGAATTTTTCTGTCAGGATGTTTTTCGAGGCTTTTTTGCTCTGGTTAATAACAAGTTGGAGATTTGCCTGAATTTTACAACACCGTTTAAATCAAGAATGCATTGCCAGTTTGGAAGCAGGGAAAATGGTAAATGAGAGCTATATTTATGTACTTATCTTGCCTTTAAGTTAATCTCCTGTTACTAGTCTTGAGCCTTTCACGTTGCTATAGAAACTGTCACAGTCTCCAACTGTGCTTCCTCCAAGATTTAATTGCATTCTGAGTTTCATGCGCTCTCTATTAACCGTGGCACTGGCAGACATGAGCACTTTGCAGAATGAGCTGAATTAAAGGTTCCGTAGGATGTGTGTGCTTTTTAATATTATGTTTCCACATCCCTTTTCAAATTTTCCTGTAACACCTGGTTAAATTCTGCCATAACATAAAGTGATACCACAGGGATAGATCCTCTGCCGTCGCTGTATTTGATATTGTCTAGCCTTTGATGCCACCAGAGTGACTGAAAGAGTCAATAGTCTAAGGATTAGTTTTTTCCTTATTCAAGAACTACCCCACAATTGGTGAATGGACAAAACCACGCCGATGCTGAGAAACAGGGCAAAGTGAGAATTTCACGGAGACATCACTTTAAAAGCATTCATGCACGTTAATTTGTGCTGAAGACAGCTTAAACATACCCATTACTCTTAAATGTTTTGAATATAAAGTCTAACCCTTTGTGCTAAGGTTTTTTGTGTGTTTCACATTTTAAATCCCCCCTTTTTGTCATTTTCCTTATGTTGTTTTGAATTATGTCTGACGGTCCCCTGTAAAAACCTTTGTAATTAAAGTCAAAGGAGCCAGTATAGCTTTTCTGGCCTCAGCCTTGCTAATGTAAGTCTCTGAATTTCTGTGGAATTTTTGATTTGTTTTTAGCTCTTTCAACTAAAAGGATCGATTATGAAGGGAGGAAATCATGACAGTATTTTCAGGGTTAATCTGAAAGAGAGTGGACAGTCTTACAGCTCTTTTTTTCTCCCCACTCTTTCTTTTTTCACTCAGATCCTTTTTTATTAGCTGCCTATTTTGCCCTTCTTGCCGCTATGTGATGCAATTCCTGTCTTGGAAAAATTAAATCTCCTCCCCAACATCTTGGCTTCCCTTTTTAGCTGCATGTTTAAAGCAAACTGGATTTCCTTACCAGCTCCTACTCAGCTTCCAGGTTGTTCTGCAGAATGTCATCATGCATTCCAAAAAATCTGTGTGTGCTGGAGACCTTCCTCAAACATTCGAAACACACTGACTTTGGGGTGAGATTTGGTATAACTCAAGTGTCATTTGTTGGCTCCTTGCTCTTGAGAAGCCGGGTTGTTGCTATGTCTCCAGGCTGTCTGCATGAGCTGCTTTTCAGGCAGTACCAGCATTTGTTTACAGAAAGCTCTGCTTGCAATATCTCTGAAGGCAATTGGAACAAAGACCCACCAACTGGACAGCCCAGTGCATGAGTCTTGACCCCAGCTACACCCAGTTGCTAGCAATCTTGGTAAAAAGACCTATTGCAAATCTGAGATGTGTCAGTAGCAGAGGTTTTACTCCGCTATAGAACATATTGTAAAAGCTTTTTTTCAGGAGTCTTCATTTGTTGGTATTTCTGTAGTTTGTGGGACTTTCAGGCTCTTCCTGTAGTTGATGTTGTGTCGATGGCAGGCCCTTGGGCAAATATCCCCATAAAATATGAAGTACTGACACCAGGGTGCACAAGCCATTCAGCCAATGTGCTCCAGTTCTGCATCGCTTCTTGTGTTTTGTGACCAAATCCTCCTCTTCTCTAGCATGGAGCAAGATGGAAGCTCATGCTGATAAAACTTGCGTGGAATGTAGGGTATGTGGAGCTAAACTGTTAAAATTATTGAAATATAGACCTAGTAATTATTTTCTGTATGAATTCCATCTCTTTACCCCACTGCTTACACCTCCAAATCGGTCACCAGTGACATTTCAATTGCTTGTCTTAGCTCTACTCAGCTCAGAAGCCGCTTGACAGAAGGGTTTTGCTGATGCGTTGGATACCTTGGCCGTTTTGTATGTCCTTGTATGGCATGAGACTGACATGAGCATGGACTCTATTAATATCTGTTCTTACATAAACAGAACCAATTTTATTCAGTTCTGTAGCTAATGAAGCACTGTGGGAACAAGACAACCAGAAACTTGGGGATTGCTCTACATGGAAGAATCTCAGTGTTCTTGGCTCTATGCTCTGGGCTTGTTTGCTTAGAGCCAACAGTAAAAGGGTCTTATTCTGGGCAGGAGTTTAAACAAATAGACATTGAATGTTTCTGCCCATCTTTGAAAGCTCACACACACAAATCCCAAAGTTTCTTTTGAAGAAGGATTAATTTTTGTCAAGTTGCAGCCAGACACTGAAAGGGGGGTGGGGCAGGGTGTAATGGAAAAAAAAGCTGGTAAAAGAAGATGATTTGGAATCCCAAGTAGGGATTTGTGGGAAGTTCACTTTATTGACTTTCAAATGGTGGCAGAATAAATATATTTTTCTCCATTCTCTGCCAGTTTCCTTAAAGTAAAAAGACAAACCCAAAGGCATGAGGTAACTTACTCAGCAATAATTTGAATTCTAACATCAGTTGCTATCAAATTTGTATTACAGTAGTCATTGGAACAGGTGAATTGTCATATGTGGTCGTACATAGACTTTGGGGGGAAGGGGGGCAGGGCTTTTGGGGAAGGCTATAAAGGAGGCGTTAGATGCTATTAGATTTACAGTAATCTATATAGTGCCCTTTTTACAGTAATCTATATAGTGCCCTTTTTAATTAATACATTAATTTAATGTATTAAACGTAATAATTAATACATTAATTTAATGTATTAAATGGGAACTCATGGCTGGAAGGCTGATGTGTCCAGTTCTGTGTCACACGCGGGTGAGCCCTCGTCCTCATGTGTTTGTCTGCCCAGTACTCCCCTGGTGGAGAAAAGTGAGGAGGTCTGCCCCAGTGGCTTTTTCTTGTACCCTCATAGCTCTGTGGCTGTGCTCTTAGGACCTTAGTTTGTGTCTCTCAAAGAGTATTTGGCTTTTGATGCTCTTGCTTTGTCCCCGGAGATGCAACTTCAAAGGTGTCCTCAGTTTTCTGAGACTAACTCTGAATGTTGTTTCAGTAGAAAGATATCATTGGAGATAAACTTGAGGGGGGAAAAAAAAAATCAATGATCCTGTTTATTCTTGGGTTACTGTCGTTTGTTTTTCTTACACGGGAAGAAGAATTTCATGACATGACTTTGTGTACTAAAAACTGCTGCAGACTTGGCAGGAGCTAATGCAAGAGAAGTCAGGACACTGCCTTAAATCATTGTCCTTTGTGCATTGTGCTTCTCCTTCCTTCGTGAAATCCAGTCTTCAGCTTTCTCCTTCTGTTTTTATAAAATTATGACAGATTAGTTTCAAACTGCTGGGAGAAATGTGACCTGATGTATTTTTGCCACACAGATGCCGCAGGAGCCTATTTCTCTTGGCCCCTTTTCTGCTGGCCAGTTCACTATATATTTTTATATTACCAGTGGAAATGTTAATAGGAGAATAAGAAATCACTACTTAATGCTTTAACGTACTCAATTAGTCTTCAAATAAGTCAGGGTGGTGAATCAGGGTGCGTTGCAATGGCTGATGTGCATCAAGGTCATTTGACAAGACCTACAACAGCAAAGGAGAGATCAGTCTCCAGGCCAAAGCTGAAGGAAACCAGTTTCATAGATACAGCACCAGTGACAAAAATGAGCCAGCTGTCCCTAAGTCAGAAATTAAATCGATAATAATAATGTATTTGTGAAATGGTTTTCCTGGATCCAAATATAATTCAACCTGTATTTTGGTCAGAACTGCACCCGGACACTTGAAAGACTGTTTTGAGGTCTTGGAAAAGCCCTCGGATAAGAATCCGAAAAGGGCCACAAAAGCTCGAAGAAAACTGTAATAATGAAACAATAAATTTTACAGTACTTGAGCAAGTATTTAAATTAAGAAGTAGTCTCGGTTGCCACTTCCTGGGAATGTGCTCTGCGCCAGGAAGCAGAAGGTAATTATTCTAAGAACACTTGTGGTAAAATTGTTAATTATAATCATTCAGAATGAGGTTAATTAAAAGCACATTTTTAATGTTGCACTTTGGGTTTCCCTATGTGCTACCACCTGGAACTGATGCTCTTCTGCCCTGGTAGTAGGAGTAAGGAAACTACCAATATCCCTGTTTATTGTTGCTGGATAGAGACTGCTTGCTCCATGAGCTGCTGGATTCTGTTCCTACCCCAGAGTCTCTTTTTTATGTGATGTCCACTCCCAGATACTGTTTAATTTATCAATTTTATTTCTTTTTATTTGCTGGATGCAATGAAGTGTGTTTCCAAAGCATTTTCTGAGCGAGTACTGCTGACAAGCTTAATGTTTCAGTTATAGGCTTCCCAAATGAGGGTTTATGGTGTTGAAAAACAAATTGGCCCCAACGCTACTGTAGTTGTCTGTGTTTCTGGTTCAGAAAACCCAGTGAGGAACAAAATGCCGCCTCTTTCTGCCCCTTGCCCTGAAAAAGTCAATTACATGGTGCTAATGGGCACCGTAAGACAAATCATTTCTGAAGCTTACAGGTAAGCTATTAGCAAGAACGTTTTGGAAAGAGACTGAAAGGGAGGTGCCAGGACTCCTTGGTCTGCCTTGCACGCGGCGTGCCAAAACAACTGTACCTCGTGAGATTACGTGTCAGTTAGGATTTGGGGCTGGTCGTAGCCCTGACTGTCAGGCCAGCTTGAACAGTAGGTGAACAGGTCAAATATCCCCTGCATGGGTTTTATTGTGAAGCAATTGTGCAGCGGGCAGTTGGAAGCATCTCATCACAAGCCTGCAAAAAGCTAGAGATAGTGGTGCGATACCACCAGTTAATCCCATTGGGGATACTAAACCCTCAAAACTGAGAGGAGACCTTAGTACTATCTACAGCTACCTGAAAGAAAGTTGTAGGGAGGTGGGGGTTGATCTCACAAGGAACAAGTGATAGGACAAGAGGAAATGGCCATGAGTCGCACCAAGGGAAGTTTAGTTTGGATGTGAAGAAAAACTTATTCAAGAAAAAGGTCATCATGCCTTGGAACAGGCTGCCCAGGGAGGTGTTTGAGTTGCCATCCCTTCATGTGTTTAAAAGTTGTGGAGATGTGAAGCTTAGGTACATGGTTTAGTGGTGGCCTTGGGACAGCTGGTTTAACGGTTGGACTTGGTGGTCTTCAAAGGTCTTTTCCAACCCAACCAATCCTATTACTCTGTGATTCTATGCAAAGATGCTTTCTGAGCACTGCCAGTCCAGGCCATTGCACTGTTTCATCTTGCAGGTCTGAGGTTTGGAGGAAAGGGAGGAACTCGGCCGGAGCAGTAAGGTCACACATAACTAAACTGAGGTTTAAATACACATCTAAAAAAAAGAAGAAAAAAACTGATAAAAAATCATTATGGACACATTTAATCAGGGTAATTATAAAACCGTGTTTAAGGGCTGTCATGTATCATCCTTCTTGGAGCCATCAGTGTAGAGAAATGCTGAATTCCCAGTTTCAGGAGTTACCTGAGGATGTCTGCTTTCTCCCAGCTCTCTGAGTGTGGTTTTTTAAAGGTCCAAATGACAGTTTCTGTTAAACAAATAACTTAAAAATCTTGGCATGTGTGTGATCTCACAAACCATCCACCTAATTGTAAGTTATGCTGTACCATTAAATTTTTATTGACTGAGATAAACTCAGGCTGCAGCAAATTGGTATTCTAATGCTGGAAAAGATAGACTGGGGTGTTCTAGCCTTAGGATGGTAGAGCAAATACAGCCAAATCCTGCATTATCTGCACCTGCTGACTTTTATTATCCTGATCCATTAATAAAATTTGAGATTAGAGTTGAAGACTTAACTGCTTGTGATAGTCGGTACTTAAATATCTTCCATTTCAGTATCTATTTGTACTAATCTGTTTCCTTCTTGGCTTTATGTTCTAGTTATTGTATTCTGCAGGGGTAAAATCATGGATATCTCTGTTCAGTATCTCCTAGGGTGTGTTTAAAAGGTGAATTCTGAATTGCAAATGGCACACTAATATCTCATCCCGATTAAAATGCAGATAGAATATTGCAATGGAGTAGTGGAGTTTGTAGGTTACAGTTGTATAACATCCCCACTTCAACACTGAAATAATTCACTTAAAAAAATCTTGTTGGTAAAGCAGGAGTTGTTGCTGTGGCTGATCTATTTGGTAGATTCTTGAGGCCATAAGACCTCAGATTATTACATGGCTACCAAACATAATAACGAAATAGCTTTGAGAGTACTAGAACTAAACATCTAGAACAGTGTTGCTTGGCATGACAGTGTAATTTCAACTGGAAAAACAAAAGGAAAATGAGGCTTCTAGTGATTCTTGTGTATTATAGGCTCAAAGAAGATGTGTATGTTAAAAAAATAGATGTGAACGAATAGATGGATTTTTGGGCTCTGTATTTTGAATGCAAATTCTAGCTCTGTGCTCTTGAAAATGTTGAGAGAGTAGCTGAACCAGGCAATGCCAGACACTGGCTCAAGTTTACTGTACCCATAAGAAGCCCGTTTTGTTTTGTCCCTGTAGCAGGTCATCTCTCAATAGTTACATCTTCATAAATTATCACATGGGTTTGCTCACAGCAGCTCATTGTGCTGTGGATTGTGAGACAGTGTGTTCAGTGGGGTGCGCAACCTTCCTCTGAGACCTTGTGTTACGTCCTCTCTCCCAACAGTGCTCTTATGATTAGTTCCCTTTATAGGAAGCAAAAAACCTATTTGTCATAGCAAAGTTTGTCAGAATTAATTCAAGGTGTTATGTCCAAAACACCGTGGGGAAGGTGATGGATTATAGGGTTGAACATTTTTGAAAGGTACTGCCTTGTCTTTAAAGGATGTCACAGGAGAGCGGAGGAGTTTGGGGCTGCCTTTTAGGAGTTTTGTTTTAGCAGATTCTGAAGAACCGTGTGCTTCATGACAACAGTCAAAGGAGTTCTCTGTTGGTCTTTTGCCACAGGGTCAGAAAAGAGAGGTGCTTCTTGTGGAAAGTACACAATGTACGTAAGGACAATGGTGGGAAACAAGCAGAACTGCTGAAACAGACCCTTTAATTTACAGTGGACTCCCCTGAACCTCTTAAAAATTAAAATTCCTGATGCCTTTTAATATTTTTTTCCTTTGTGATTGGACAGGGATAGGCAGTCATTCCTTCCCAATCTTCAGATCAGAAATGATGCCTTAGTTCTTATTTAGTGACTTGCACAGGAACTTGAAAATTTGACTTGTATTAGAAATCCCCTGGCTATGCAAAGTGTGAAGGTTTTATTATGTGCTGCACCAGTGTACTGATTGAAATGGAAGTTTGTTAGAGGAGAAGAGCAACTAAAGAAGGAAAGTAAGAGTGCTGGTTGTTCCACACGGGCAGATTGATCTGTGAGCTACCGAGTTCATCTTCTTCCTTTCCACCCGAGAATTACTAATATTAGAAAAATAAATTAATAGAACTTGTCTAGTTGTGTGCTGAGTGTGAAATTCCTCTTGGCAAGCACTAACTGCTCTGCGTGTGTTGTAGGTCTTGCTTTATTTAACAAGGCAGTTCCGTGCTTGCCAACCTACTTAGCAAACGCTTAGCATATTTAATGCATTTAGAGTTAAGTACATGCATAAGTGTTTGCCTGACTTGGGGCCTCGATCACAAGCTTTCCATTTCTATGATAATTATTGTAGGGTTGCTTGAGGCTGCAGTTAATAGAACGTTACTCCATCACTTTGTGTGCATGACAAGTTTTTCCTCAGTGTAGGGCTGTAGTGGCTGTTTCACGATAACTACCTGACAGATGTAATTTTGTCAGGTTCTAATTCTCTAGATTAGGATACAGCACTGAGGCAGGAAAAACCACAATGGGTGGAAGGATAAAAAGTGAGAAGAGCAGCAAAGCCAGAATACTCTTCCCAGTTTCCAATTATATCACTAGCTGTCTGGTGTCCAGATAACATAGAACTCTATTATCTCTTAAAATAAAGCAGCACTGAGGTTCTTCCTAAGTTGAAGCTTACTTCAGTTTTAAATGACAAAAGTTACAGCTGGTTTGGGGAATCCTTCAAAATCCTTCTCACTTGACTACCTAGAGATGCCTCCTACTTCAAAGGAAGTGCTGTATAGTCTTATGCTTTATGGTCTGGGCAATTTTTCAAGTATACTTATTTGTCTTGCTACCAAGTCACTGCTTCATCATATGTGGAAAATTGCCCCAAATTTAGTGGTCCTTGAAAATTGTGTTTCAATATTTTAAAGGTGATGTTTTTTTCAGTTTTATTGATACCTGGAATTAGGATTTGATTAGCGTTTTCTGCTCTAATCTGTCTAGAACGTGATAGAGTGTGAGCTTGACTACACCAAGAGAAAGCAAGAATTTATCCTCCAAAAGCTTAAATTCCTGAAAATAGACAATAAAAGCACAACTGGACAGTGGACCAAGCTGGTCTTGATTGTAAATCCAGCCTCGTACATGTTGGTTCTTTTCTCTGCACAGGAAAACAACACGGCTGGTGGAGATAGAGAAAGACTCGTGGTGTTAAGGTAGGCTGAAAACTCCAATCCATGTAACATGCTTCTATAATGTGATGATAGATGGTGTGTTGGAGGAGTAACTCAAAAAGTAAAACTTCTCAATGCCTTGATGTATATCTGCTGTAGAGAGATAAATGGAGGCCCAGCAGGAATATAATCAGCTGACCCCTAAACAAATGTATTCTTGATTGTTGGGTGCATTGTCTGGTTTATTTGTTTTTTCATTATTCCTCTAATTTTTTTATTCTGTTTACACATTTCTGTACCATGGGTCAATGTTGGCATTTCCTAAGGCTCAAAGATGAAGTCCCTCATTTCTGGAAGTGTTTAATGGGTTTTCACTGGTGTGATGTTCCACCAGTAGACTGAGATAAAATCAGAGTAAAATATTCTTAAACAGTTTTACCCATAAGACTTAAAAACACAGTAATGCTTTCCCACCCCTATTTGTATTTTGGGGTATTACAATATAGACTAAGCTAAGAGACACTGGAAAATCATGGGATGTGTTCCATTCTTTTAGGGTCGGCAAATTTTGTTTGGAGATTGCACTGAAACTCCAGGCCAAGCCTGTTTTGCTCTGTAAAGAAAAAGCTGAAGAAAATGTGCAACTTCCAGTATTTCCCAGATATTTTGCAATACCATTTAGCATTCTGCTTGCTGTGCCAGAAATGCAGCAGATTAATAAACTGCGTTAGTTAGGAAATAGCTTACTGAAAGAACCAGGAAAGATAATTCAAAGTTTTAGACAAAGCTACTGGAGCAGAGATGAGCTGGCATTTCCCGAAAGCTGATCAAATTCTTGTACAGCAACAAGGGAGTATAATAAATCATCTGGGAAGTGAAAGTCAAGGGAGACGATTTCAAAACATCCCATCTCTACTTGCCAGCAGACAGTACTTTCCAATGTTTATCACCATAGATATCAAGGACTGTTGAAATAATCATCTGTTCTGTGAGAGGGTAACTTCCAATCCGTATTGATTGGACTTGCATGAGGTCCTAACTCATGTCTGGAGATCATTTTTTGGAGATCTGTGGTCATGCAGTAGGCTTGAGATACAAAATACTGGAAATGAAAATTTAGTTTTAATATGTTGTTGGTACTGAGGTCCCTCACATCCATTTAGACTCATTTTTACTGCTCTTACTGCTACTCTGCTGTTGACATTGATATTTTTTGCCTTTTTTTTAATGGTAGTATTTTTGACACCAACTCTTTCTGTTCACGCGGAACAGGCTGGTCAAGAGATTGCAAGTCCTCACTTTGGGCACTGCCTGCAGGTATCTAGGGATAAATCCAGCCTAAGAACATGAAATCACATGTTCCTTCCCAAAAAAGAAGGAATTTTTGAGTATTTTCCAAGTAAAAGAGAGTAATTGTGTTTCAGTCTCTAGCAAAATTAAATCAAATCCGAAGTGATATATATTCCTTGGGAAGTGTTGCTGGCCATCACTGTAAATTGTAGTCCAGTGGGTTCATTTTTGGCTTTGGGCATTTGACAGTAGAACCCTACAGAAGCTTTAGGTCACCCTGTTTTAACCTGCAAGTATAATTCTCTGAATTCCCTTCATTTCCCCTTAAGAGCAGTCGTTAACATTTGCTAAACATTTCAGCCTGTCTTCATGGAGTGTGACAAACTAAGGAAATAGCAGCTTCACAGAATTAATGCCAAAGCAAAGTTTTACCTTCCGTGCTGTCAAGCAGCCTATTTTCCTCACAGCTGCAAAGCAGGTGTCTGTATCTCAGTAGAACTAATGCTACAGAAAATTGAATGAGGCAAGTACTAATAGCACTGGAAGCTGGAACAACTTGGAGAATCATGAGTCATATCAGCTGTGTAGGTGGAGCTGAAGAAACAACATTACATGAACAATTTCCTTCTTCTTTTCTTATGAAAATAGAATTTATTTAGCTTAAGAGCTTTGGGTTCTCTGTGTAAGAAGACCAACCAGTCCAGTTGGCACTAGGGACAGCATTGAGCTACGAAATACAGACTTCCTCCCAGCTCTGAGATTAGGTTTGTTTTACTTTGGACTTACGCAGTCCATCTCTTGTATCATATAGAACATTTTGATGCTGGCACACCTACGCCCCTTCCAAACTGCTCTGGATTGACAACACTGCCTTTCTGACCCAGCTGGTGTCTGGGAAGGTGATAGGATTACCTTGGGCAGCAGATACTTAGAGTGAAAGTTGTATAAATCACCACAGGGGAACTATTTTGTGGTATAAAACCTCTTTTTTTCCCCGAACTTGAGTTAATTGATGTCCATCCCTTGTTTGAGTGTTACCTGGACTGGTATAAAAACTGCTAATTGTATTTGTGTTCAGAAATGTTTTATGATGGTGTGCCACTTGCTAAACTTGACGTTATCTTTGCTCTTAGCTTTTGGCAGTTCTTATGGAGTAGGTATCTGTTTCGAGAGAAACCTTTAGCTGATTATTTAGGTTGGAAAAGACCTTGACGATCATAGAGTTCAACCATTAACCAAACTGTCCCAAGGCCACCAAAAACCACCATCCCTAAGCTTCAGATCTACACAGCTTTGAAACACACCCAGGGATGGCGATTCAACCACTTCTCTGGGCAGCCTGTTCCAAGGCCTGATGACCTTGAAGAAGTGTTTCCTCATGTTCAACTTAACCTTCCCATGGTGCAGCTTGAGGCCATTTCCTCATGCTATCACTTGTTCCTTGTGATGGGAGACCTGTCTACAACCTCCTTTCTGGCAGTTGTTATATCAGTGAGAGAAAAAAATGCTGGAAAAGAATCAAGAAGCACGTTCCCAAGTCAGAGCCCTTGTTGAGAAGAGATTTCAAATGTATGTTAAATATACTTTAAGCTACAGACTTAGATTCCTCTGTCTGTATCTTCAAATACTTTTAAGCCTTTTTTCGTTCTCTTCAACTTCTTTCCTCTTCAACTGCAGCTCAATCAAACAGAATCTGCCTGTGGTGTGAGAATTGCTAATTGGGCTTTCTAATTACCAGAAAATTTGTCAGTGCTTTGTAAAGTGTGCTGCTGTTGTGTGCTGTAGTGATGATAGTGTAATTACAGCACAGGCAAAATATCTTGTTTGTGCACATACTGTTCCTATAGGCTGTGTCTGGAACAGCTCTTGGCTTGGGGACAGGGTCATTCTGGTGTTAATGGGCAGTACAAAGGCGTGAGGAGACTGGGATGGGGGAAAGCTGAATGTTCTTTATGCACCAGCCCTGTCAGTGTAAGCAGCTCTGGTAAGGCAGCCTGGCACTGGGCTCTGCTTTGGAGCAGTTCCTCAGCTTTAGAGGGAGTTAATGAGTAAATAGTTCTGCACAGAGGAAGGGTATGAAAGAAAATGGCTCGGTGCTCATTTTATTTGTTGCTGAAACAAAGTTAAAGAGCAGAACTCTGCAGCAAATTGAATTTCCCTTTGCTTCCTCCCCTAGTTTCAACATCTTAGATTTTTCATTGCTCAGGCTGCAAGGGAAAGATGGGATGCAGAGAGTTTTTCATAAAAGGAGCACTGTCAGTATGGGCTACTTCAGGTCTTGTTTTTTATTTGTATAATAAGATATGTTTTGCACTTCACATATCAGTATTGCCCATTGACTTTGTTACCCTCCAGCAGATACATCTTTGAGCCTGGAAAAGAACAAATTACAAATTTTATGAACTCCTTTCTCAGAAATGGCACTTAAGGTTTGTGGTTTTCTTCTAGTGTGACATTAATGCTGCTTGTGGCACAGCAGGAGTGTCAAGAGACTTTGAAAATTAAAGGCTATGAATCATCATAAAGCCAGTGGTAATGTTATTTTCCGTGACTACTGGTCCATGATGTAACTTGCTTTATTACTGAGAACAAAAATTCAGTGGGTAGGGTAAGAACTTCCCTGATACTCCTCTATCCTTTCTTTGCTACCACAAGCCATCTAGCTGTTTAATTCTGTTTAATAATTTTGGAGTAATCGAAGGCAGCTAACAGGGACCTCTCAAGAAGCACATAAGTGTCTATCACTTTGCAAGCACGTAATGGTAGAGAATCATGAGGCAGACAATGCGCCTGCTATAGTGTACCCTCTGTCCTCTCCCTGCCCAAATAATGATGAGTTAGGGGAAAGAGGGCAATGGCAAAAGGTCCCTTCTCAGCACCACAGGTGCAAATTCCCAGCAACTCCTTCTATCTCCTCAGATGTCCTTGCAGAACATGTTCAGTGCTCTGCAGGAGGAACTGGTAACAGTGAAGATGATGGCTCTTCCTGCTTGAAGGTGTTGCAAAAGTCTAGTCAAACTGCCCCCTGCATTAAAACTCCCTCAGTGTAGAATAAAAGAACTATCATTGTCATTGGTGGCTCACTGCTCAAGGGAGCAGAAGGCCCAATATGCAGACCAGACCTGCTACACAGGATGGTTTGTGGCCTCCTGGGTGCCCAAGCTGAAGATGCGAGGAAGAAGCTTCCCTCCCTAATACAGCCCCCAGATTATTAAACACTGTTGTTGTTTCAGGTGGGTAGTGATGAAATATGAAGAACTCCTCTGAAGGTAATGAAGAAGGAATTCAGAGCCTTAGGGTGTCTGATCAAAGGATTGGGAGCACAGGTCGTGTTCTTCTCTGTCCCTCTAGTTGTGCAGAGTGGTGAGGGACTTGGTAGGATGTGCCAACAGATTAATACGTGGCTCTGAGCATGGTGTTATCCGCATGGGTTTGGGGTTTTTGGCTGTAGATTGATTTACAATAGGCCAGACCTGTTGGCAACAGATGGGAATAGCCTATCCTGCAATAGGAGAAGGGTTTTAGGAAGGGAATTGGCTGGGCTCATTGACAGATCTTTAGGTATGAAGTGGGGCGGGGGAGTGAAAAGGGGGTCACTGGAAAGGATTCAGAATGTGACAGGACAGATGTTGTGGGAGAGGAGTGTAGCAGGACCTTACAGTCTTGTGTCCTGGCAAAGGAGGAGAATGACACCTCATAACGACAGGAAGGGAAAAAAGGTTGCTGAGAGGATAGATAGATCTGAGTATGCTCAGGAGAGCATTAGGGCTTCTCCCACCCAAAAGGTGGCCCAGTTGAGGTATATCTATACTAATGCATGCAGCCTGGGCAACAAACAGGAGGAACTGGAGGCCGTTGTGCATGTGGAAAGCTATGATATAGTTGCCATCACAGAAGCATGGTGGGATGACTCACACAATTAAAGTACTGCAATTGATGGTTACCAGCTTTTCAAAAGAGACAGGCGAGATCAGAGAGGTGGTGGGGTGGCCCTCTATGTTAGGGAGAATTATGGATGCTTAAAAATGATGGTGATGACAGGGTTGAGAGCTTATGGGTTAAAATCAAAGGAAAGGCTAATAATACAGATGTCATTGTGGGAATCTGCTATAAACCACCCAACCAGGATGAAGAGATGGATAAGATACTTTATAGCGAGTTGAGTGAGTTCTCTTGATCTTTACCCCTTGTTCTCATGGGAGACTGCAACTTTCCAGACATATGCTGGAAATATAACACAGCAGTGAGGGAAGAGTCCAGGAGTTTTCTCAGCTGTGTGGGACATAACTTCCTTACACAGATGGTTAGGGAGCCAACAAGGGGAAATGCAGTCCTTGGCTTGCTGCTTCTTAACAGAGAAGATCTTGTTGGGGATGTAACGGGTGGAGGCCATCTTGGACAAAGCAGTCATGAAATATTACAGTTCTCAATTTGTGGTGAAGCAAGGAAGGGGGCAAGCAGAACTACCACATTGGATTTCTGGAGGGCAGAATTTGGTCTCTTTTGGAACATGGTTAAAAGTGTCCCTTGGGAGACATTTCTGGACGACATGGGAGCCCAGGAAGGCTGGGCGTACTTTAAAGAATTAATTTTAAAGGTGCAGGAGCTGACCATCTGCAAGTCACTTAAGATAAGATGATGGAGTAGGAGAGCAGCTTAGCTGAACAGAGAGCTTTGACTGGAACTGAGGAGTAAAAGGAGAATTTATGGTCACTGGAAGGTGGGGGGCAGGCAACGTATGAGGATTACAAACACACAGTGAAGCTATGTAGGGAGAAAATTAGGAAGGCCAAAGGTCAACTAGAACTAAATTTGGCGTCTGTGGTGAAGGATAAGAAAAAAAGGTTTTATAAGTACATCAACAGTAAGAGGAGGGGTAGGGATTATCTCAATTCATTGTTAGATGCACAGGGGAACATGGTGACCCAAGATCATGATAAGGCTGAGGTGCTTAATGCCTTCTTCGCCTCATTCTTTAATAGTAAGATTAGTGGTTGCCTGGGCACACAGCCCCCTGAGCTGGGAAACCAGGATGGGAAACGGACTAGGGCCTTCATAATCCATGAGGAAATGGTTATGAACCTACTCCATGTGCTGGATGCTCACAAATCTATGGGGCTGGATGGATTACACCTTAGAGTACTGAAGGAGCTGGCAGATGTGGTTGCCAAGCCATGTCCATAATCCTTCAGCAATCTTGGTTAACTGGGGTTGTCCCAATGGAGTGGAGGCTGGCAGGTGTGACGCCTGTCTTCAAGAAGGGTCAGAAAGAGGATCCTGGCAACTACAGGCCTGTCAAGTCTCACCTTGGTGCCAGGGAAGGTTATGGAACAGATCATCTTGAGAGCCATTATGGAGCAACTAAAGGTCAACCAGGCAATCAGACCCAGTCAGCATGGGTTCATGAGAGGCAGGTCTTGCTTGACAAACCTGATCTCATCCTATGATAAGGTGATCTGTAGTGGATGAGGGAAAGTGTAGTCTGTCTGGACTTCAGTAAGACCTTTGGCGCTGTCCCCCACAACACCCTCATGACTAAGCTGGCTGCTCACGGCTTGGACAGGCACATACTCAGCTGTGTGGAACACTGGCTGGATGGCCAGGCCCAAAGAGTTGTGGCTGATGGAGCTAAATCAAATTGGAGTCCAGTCATGAGTGGTGTCCCCCAGGGCTCAGTGCTGGGGCCACTCCTGTTCAACATCTTTATCAATGATCTTGATAAGGGGATTGAGTGCACCCTCAGTAAGTTTTCAGACGACACCAAGTTGGGAGGGAGTGTTGATCTGCTGGAGGGCAGTAAGGCTATTCAGAGGGATCTTGACAGACTGTATAGATGGGCTAAGGATAATTGTCTGGGTTTCAATAGTGCCAAGTGTCGGGTCCTGCATTTTGGTCACAACAATCCCCTGCAACGCTACAGGCTTGGGGCAGTGTGGCTAGAAAGACATCTGACAGAAAAGGACCTGGGGGTTCTAACTGACAGGTGGCTGAATATGAGCCAGCAGTGTGCCCAGGTGGCCAAGAAGGCCAATGGCATCCTGGCCTGGATTAGAACGTGTGCATCCAGCAAGAGTAGGGATGTGATTATCCCCCTATACTCAGCACTGGTGAGGCCACACCTTGAGTACTGTGTCCAGTTTAGGGCATCTCAGTGCAAGGGAGACATTGAGGTGCTGGAGCAAGTGCAGAGCAGGGCAACAAACATGGTGAGGGGCTTGGAGAATAAATATTATGAAGAGAGATTGAGAGAGTTGGAGCCATTTAGTTTGTGGAGGAGGAGGCTAAGGGGAGACCTCATCACTCTCTACAACTATCTGAAAGGACATCGTAGAGATGTTGGTACTGGTCTCTTCTCACTGGTAATTAGTGGCAGACCTAGAAGGAATGGCTTCAGGCTTCAAGCTTCAGCAAGATAGGTTTAGATTGGACATCAGGAAACAATTCTTCATGGAGATAGTGGTCAAGCACTGGAATGGGCTGCCCAGGATGAATTTAAAAGACACTTAGATGTGGTGTTGGGCGATCTGGTTTAAGGGTGAGCTTGTAGAGTAGAGTTGATGGTTGGACTCAGTGATCCCAAAGGTTGTTTCCAGCCTGAATGATTCTGTGATTCTGTAATTAAGTAATTGAGAATAATGGCATAAAAGCCTGAAACCCCTTCTTTCCACAAGAGAGAAGGATTGCCTGTTATTTATTGCAACTCTTGGAAAACATTTGCAGAGAGGATGGACGTGGCCAGGAATGTTCCTGCAATTCTCGTAGATTGCCAAAGAGGGGATTGTTGGGCCCAGGAATTAATTGTCAGGTTTAATGAAATATTCTGAACTTGGAGTTTGAAGGTACTTGTAAATCAGCAGCAGCTTATGAAGCATCTGGTTTTGCCTTACATTATTAATTTGCTCTAATAATTCATGTTCCCTGAATCGCCAGTACATTGGGTTGAAAAACTCTGTGGATTGCTTTGGCTTTCTTTTCATCTGAAGGTTCAACAACTCTAAACTGCAATGAAGTCACTAAAGGAAGGTTTTGGATCTCTAAGAAGCAGTGGAGTAATGTTGGCAGCTACACAGACCTGAACATTTGTGATAAAGTATTTTTGGGGATGACTAGAAGGATGAAGTCTGTAACATTTTGATAGACCAATGGAGAATACTGTGGTGGCTCTTTCTAATTAATGGGGCAACTTTTTTCTTTTACTGCTTCGATAGTTTGAAGGCAGTGTACTTACTCTGCAGAGAAGGCTGGGAGAACTTCTGTCCCGCATAAATGTTCTTAAACCCCCGTGTCATGCGCCACAGGCTTTTGCCTAGAAGGTGTGAGGGAAAACATTAGTAAAAGTCCAGACTCAACAGTGTGAGGGAGAAGGACTTCTCTAATATGCATTGTGTGCAATGGATAGTCCATGCAGGTAACAGAATAGGGCATGGGCTGTGATCTGCTTTTAAATCTTCTTTTGCTGTCATGATCCTGGTCAACTATATGTAGCACCCACTGGGTCCCTTGGTGTGTAGGGACTTGTGGTTTTGATCTCTTTAGGCTGTCAGTAATTCACCTGAACTTCCAGTATTCTGTGTTGGTCCTCATTGCATAGGAATGTGTGGTGTCTGCAGGAAACAGCTGAAGAAGATTGCAAAACACATCGACTGTCTTTTACAATATTTGCCTGTTTGCAACAGGAGAAAGATTTGGGTTTGGTTTAGAAGTGCAGCTTTGTGCACTGCTTTGATTCTAACAATATCTGTATTCATGGGCCTTTTCTTAAGCCACATTTCTTCTGAGAAAGGGAAGCCTGGCCCTGGTTTGTGTGCAGCCTTCTAGAGGAAACCTCCTCTGCTTTGACGCTTAGTTTTCTGAAGTATTTTCCATTTGTATCCAGGCCTTTCCAAAGCTTTGGCATTTGGGTTTTGTAAATGGAGATATAGTGAAATTAGAGAATCTTTTAGAAATAAGAGGTATTTCTTAGGTAAGATATATTTAGCCTTCATGTCTTAAACTGCTTGAAAAAAACCGTATTATTCTAGGAATTCGAATTCTAGCTCTCATAAAATGCCACTCTCTAAATTTCTGGTTCAGTTTAATGGTAATACGTTGAAATGGGTATGTCAGCAGCAGCATTCTTCATCTTGGATTTGAAGTTCAGTAGTTTTCCACAAAAATGGCAAGCTCCTGAGTTAGTGGAAAATTCATGCTGAGCTCAGATGTTTTCCAGTCAGTTGTGATATATAATTTGATGCCTTGTCTGATGATTTTGGGAAATATTTTTTATAACTTTGAGAAGACAGCTGCCCTGATCATTTGCTTGTCTAATGTGAGCACAAATGGACAAATGTGTTTGATATTTTTTATCTTGACAGTTCTATTGAGTTGAGAAATATGTGATACAATCACGTTGGGATTTAGATTCATCATGAAAAACATCATAGAATGTTTTGGGTTGGAAGGGACTTCAGAATCATAGAATCATCGAATGTACTGGGTTGGAAGGGATCTCCAAAGGACATCTAGTCCAACCCCGTACAACAAGTAGGGACACCTCTAACTAGAACAGATTGCCCAGAGCCCCATTCAGCTTGACCCTGAATGTCTCCAGGAATGGGGCCTCCACCACAGCTCTCTAGGCAGCCTGTTCCAGTGATCCACCACCCTCAAATTAAAGGACTTTTTCCTCATGTCCAGCCTAGATCTACTCTTTTCTATATGAAAACCATAACCCCTCATCCTATTGTTCCATGCTCTTGTGAATAGCTCTTCCTCAGCCTTCTTGCAGGTCCCTTTCAGGTATCGGAAGGTTGCTATAATGTTCCCCTGAAGACTTCTCCTTTTCAGCCTGTCTTCATAAGAGAGGTGCTCCACCCCTCTGGATCATTTATTTGGCCTCCTCTGGACATGTTCCAACAGGTCCACATCCTTCTTGTCCTGGGAGCTCCAGGATTTGACACAATATCCAGGTGAGGTCTCACCAGGAGCAGAATCGCCTCTCCTGATCTGCTGGCCATGCTTCTTTTGATGCAGCCCAGGATGCAGTTGGCCTTCTGGGCTGCATTTGTATAATGGTGGCTGATGTCTAACTTATCAGAAATCATCTAGTTCTGGGCAGGGACACCTCTCACCAGATCAGGTTGCTCGGAGCCCCATCTAACCTGACCTCAAACACTTCCAGGATGGAGTAGCCCCAAACTCTCTGGGCAACGTGTTCAAGTGTCCCGCCACCCTCACAGTGAAGAACTTCTTCCTTGTATCTAAAGTAAATCTTTCAGTTTAAAGCCATTAATCTAACTAACTTTCAGAAACAGCTCTGAGAAATCTGCTGCTTACACTTCCAGCTTGGTTGGTCTAGAGGCTGTTCAAAACCGGTAACAGGACAGACAATAAACATCCTGACTGAACTCCAATTGTAGGATTCTTTTTGCCATCTTCTGACTATTTTTCCTTCAGTCTTCACTTCACTTGTAAGCCCATGCAAGTGTCAGCCTTCATCTCACACCATTTGCACATTCAAAATGTAATTTAGTGACACAGATACGGAATCTCATTAAAACTCCATGCTGCAGATGTTTTTCTAGTGGATAAACATCTTTCCAGTAAAATGCTCAGTGTGCCAAAATACTGCTTTTTTGTGGTTTGTTTCCGTGCTCCTGCCTCAAGAAAATCAAATCACTGGCTCCTCCACCATCTGCCACGGGGAGAAGCAAATTGATGTAGGTTTTCAAGGCGGTAACTAGAATGTCTTTCTTTCCTCAGTTGTGTTTTGAATTCAGTGTATTTCTGCTTTATTAATTATTTTCATTGTATTTCTTCTTAATTATTTGATGAATAAAATTTAGTGGGTTTTTTTTTCAAGTTTACAGTTTTATTTTCATTTTTCTCATCTGTTCAGACCACTGTATCGTATCATGGTCCATAGCATCCAGTGGGAATGGTTTGCTGGGCATGGTTTAGTGGTGACAACAGGGGCTAGGAAAAGGTTGGACTCAATGACCTTGAAGGTCTCTTCCAGCTGAAACTGTTTTATGGTTATATTTTATTTTTCTTGTATGTTTTATTTTAAGAGGTTTGTGCAGGACTGCACTGAAAGGTGACAAAGGGGTTTAAAATAAGCTGGCTAGAATTAAGTTGGTAAATGTGAAAAGTATTCTGTAATGCTGGATTGTTTTTTGAGAATGCTTGAAGCTCGCAGTCTGGTCACATCTAAGCACCTAGAAAGGCCACTGAAGGTTTGGTGAGACTTGTCAAACTGTAATATGGCTGACTTGGGGAAGCAGATGGTGCAAGTACAGTGTGGGTGGACTGCTGGGTGATATCTGTCTAAAGCAAACAGCTTCAGGTGTCACAAAACCCTACAGAAAATAGCACAGCTTTGCCATGGTTCTGGTAGATATCTTTGGGCTGCCTGGTAGAGGGTAAATTTGCACCTCTGCCAAAACTGTGGTGTGGTCGTGAAGGGTTGCCTGAGCCAGAGGTGCTGCAAATGTGTCGGCGGTCTGAACAGATGAGCTTCAGAATGGGACAAGACCTCCTTGTTCTGTGATCTAATATGCTATGGGCAGCTTGTTTAGTCTTCTTTAAGTAGCGCAGAAAGGTGTGAGGCAGGTTAATGAAAATATTATTATGTGGTCACCAAGAAAATACAGTTTTCTTACAAATCTTATGTCAACTTCCTGCTTTGTTCTCTTGGAAGGAGCTTTGTCCAGTTCAGTCTTCTTGCTCACCCTGATGCCTGAAAAAGCTGCTTTTCTGAATACAATTTTAAAAGAGGAATACGGTTATTTAATTTTATATTTATGGAGTACATCCATGGTTTGGTGTACATGAGGTTTTATTCTCTGTGTCTACTTGTCTGCTGGAGTCTGGTAGCTGTGATTACTGTACAATGCAGGTAAAAGAACGGTTTTGGGTTAGAGACCCATGTAAGTCACAATAAGTTATTGAATCCCGAGAAAAGGATCCCGTGATGAGCTCTGGCCTCACTACAGCAAAGATAACTCCAAATTAACTTGGCTTTATGAACATAGTGTATTACACTGACCATGGCAGATGTGGTTGCACATTCCTAAGAAAACTGTGCTAGAAGTACCTAAAACCAGGTTACAAACATTTATGTTTAATTTTTGTCAGTTTTTCAATATAGACTGACTTTTTGCATCAGACCACAAATATTTTCAGACCAATTGAGTGAAAAACCAAACAGGTACCCGTAAGGTAATTTCTCAGCTTCACAAAGCTAATATATTAAATTTGAAAGCAGCACCCTGACCACACTTGAGAGGATGGCAAAGTGGTTTCGGAGAAATTCAAGTACTTTTACTTAGCAGAAATTATGGCAACTCTTAGTATTTAGACATGGATTGATACCTTGAATGTATTTGCAGCTTTTCTTCTGTAATATAAGGAGGAGATCATATTTCAGATTTCAGTACAGCCCTAAATACTTGTTTAAATTCTGAAGCTGTATCTTCCTCTAATGTATTCTCTAATCCTGTTAACATCATTGTGGTTAGCTGGGTTTCATTAGGAGAACTGCAAGTTCACACCTCAGGCACTGTTTTAACCCCTCAAGATGTCCTTATATCAGTTTTTCACCATAAGCGTGACTTTGATGAGCAAAAGCTGTGCAACCTTCTCTTCTTCTTTTCCCCATTATCTTCAGAGAGTACAGGAACTAGTGCAGAATGAGACCTTTGAGTGGATAATTGCCCTATTGAAACACACGATAAATGCCATTAATACTAATGGACCACATAAGCAGGTATTAAAGGGCAAACAGTGCAGATGTTTTACTGTAGGATTTAATGTCTTATTCTGCCTGACTAGGATTTAATGTCTTGTTCTGACTGTCAGGGAAGATCAAGGCAGTGGTGAGGATGGAAGGGTGTTTTACCACTTCTGGTTGTATTTTGAACCAGTTGGAAGATGCAGGAAATGAAAATTTTAGAGACAAGGCTTTGAGGGGTTGTGCTTCCTGATTCACAGAGACCAAACTCCATATGGTGTACGTTTCTGCTGGTAGACAATCACTAGTATGAAAAACATAAAGGACAAAAGGAAAAAAGTCCAAATATTCCTATTTTTAGACAATTTCCTGTCCAGATTCATGTAATATTTTGTCTAGTTTTCTCAAGAAATAAAAATAAGCTCACTATGACATGGTCCTCCCCAAGCAGAGTCTTTCTGAATTTCTTCATGCCTGAGGAGTTTGTAACTTGCTGAAGCTTCTAATATGATCTCTAAAACTGAGGCATTAGACCAGGTTCTCATTGAAAAATAGACATGTTGGGCAGGAATGCCTGGTATAGGTGTCTCCAGATACGATGCTGTCAGTTGCAGGCTATTCAATCACACTTCATCCCAAAAGATGCCACTTGCATCTCCCCAAAGTCACTAAATTAACGAGAATCATCTCTGTGTCTGACCACCCACTCAGAAAATAATCATCCCTCATGGAGACGAGCTGATGGTTTACCCACATTCTCTGAATTCCTGCCAATGCAATTTCAAGAAATGCTTAGTATTTGCTACCAGTTGTTGTATTTCTGTCCTGCTTAGAAAGGAAATACAGATCCAGCCTTTTAATTTGGCTTATGGATTGCCCAAGACAAGCAAAGAAGAGCTTGCAAATAAATAAAACAACAGGAGGATGATGGACGACACCTGAGGGTGTCAACACTTGGGTAACAACCTGGACACCAGCTGAGACTATAAAGAATTAATTTTCCCAAGTTTTCTGAAGAAAATCTTTGGGTTTGAAATAGCTGGTATCTTGAGAAGGAGGGTCAGATTCAATCTTCTCATAGAAGGTCCAGACAAAAGTCTGGAGTATTGTGTCCAGTTCTGTGGCACTCAGTTCAAGGACACACAGCTGCTGGAGAGAGTCCAGCACAGGGCCACAGAGATGATGAAGGAAGTAGAACACCTCCCTTATGAGGAAAGGCTGGGTCTCTTTAGCTTGGAAAAAAGGAGACTGAGGGGTGACCTCATTAATGTCTATAAATGTGTGAGGGATGAGTGTCAGGAGGATGGAGCCAGGCTCTTCTCAGTGTCATCTAATGAAAGGACAAGGGGCAACAGGTGTAAGCTGGAACATAGGAGGTTGCACATAAATGTGAGAAGGAACTTCTTCACAGTGAGGGTGACAGAGCACTGGAAGGGGCTGCCCAGGGGGGTTGTGGATTCTCCTTCTCTGGAGACATTTAAAACCCATCTGGATGTGTTCCTGTGCGACTTGGTCTAGGTGATCCTGCTGTGGCTGATTGGACTAGATGATTTTTTGAGGTCCCTTCCAATCCCTAATGTTCTGTGATTCTGTGAAAATCATTGAAATGGAAAAACAAACCTTGGTGCAGTATTGTCTGGTAACTTTATGGTACAGAATATCATAGAATCATAGAATCATTAGAGATTGGAAGGGGCCTTGAAAGATCATTTAGTACAATCCCTCTGCCATAGCAGGATCACCATGAATGTGCAGTAAGTTTTTTAGCGGTTGCTCTTCTTTGATGACTTCTTGGTCTAAAAAAGAAGCAAATAGAATTATTCATGACATACATATCTTCTTTCCTCAAACTGTTTTTCAGTTCTGCCTTGACCTACTGGGTTATTTTAATACGCTGAGTTCAATGTAAATCTGTCTTTCATGAGCTAAGACCAGATATATGTTGGCTTAATCACAATTAACAAGTCAATAATATTGACTTGTAAACAGCTTCTTCAATATTTGGGATGCAATCAGAGCCCAATTGAACTGGTCTTTAAAATCTGTATGTGATAACTGAAAATACCTACCTGTACGTATGTTGTCCTGGCTTGTCCTTAGACACACTTCGTTTCGAGTTTTGCTAAAACTTGTTCTTAAAATAACCTCAAGGGATGGGCATGTGATACTGAGAAACAGAAGTGCCAGAACTGAACAATAAGTAATTTACCTCGGGGTAGTTTCCTCTGTCACTTCATGGTCCCTTCCTGCTTTGCCCAAAGAACACCAGGCAAGGTGTTTACCAGAACGTGCTCCCATAGCTGGTGTAAACACATTTCATGTGTTCATCGTTCTGTGCTCACACAGAAACAAAATCAGTTGGGCCCAGAACGTGAATGCAAAGGTCAGATGCAGAAGATGCCAGTTTCCTGGCAGTGCGAGGGAGAAGAAAATTCTCAAGTAATTTAGTAAGGTTGGGCTTGCTTAGCAGAGAGATTTGTTTTAAAGTGTTTGTTGTTTCACCTCGGTACGATTCCAGTGAGTCTGTAAATGAATGTGACAGTCACCCTTGTGGCTTCCACTTAAAGCATGAAAAATGTCTCCTTCGAGGTACTGGTAATGGAGAATGATGCACTTCTTGAAATGTTTTCGTGTTTGTAATACACTAGTGATTTTCTTTCTTTATAGAAGGAAGTGATTTGTTATTTCTCGTATTACATGGTCATGGTCTCTGGTACAGATATGACCATTAACAAGCTCTTGCATCAGAGCTAAGTGCAAGACTACCACCAGGTATCAGTGAAATATAAGTTAAGGCAGATGGTGTTAGGGCAGCCAGAGAGATTAATGACTTCAGGACAGATGCAAAGATCTCAAGATGTCAATACCTGTTCTTTTCTTAAACAATGAGAACAGGAAAACATGCCAGCAGACACACCACAAAACCATAAAAGACAGTGCTGCTACATTTCAAATGCTTTGCCTGTGATAGTCCTTGAAACTGTGGACTAAACCCTCTGCATAATTCTGAATGTAGATTTAGATGTTGGTGGTACTCTGTGAGTTCCAAGGTTAACTTTGTTATAGGATTGGCTTAAACCTTAACATCTGAGATGTATGATCACAGAACATCAAGGACTGGAAAGGACCTCGAAAGTTCTTCTAGTCCAAGCCCCCTGCCACAGCAGGATCACCTAGACAAAGTTGCACATGAACATATCCAGATGCGTTTTAAATGTCTGCAGAGAAGGAGACTCCACAACCCCCCTGGGCAGCCCATCCCAGTGCTCTGTCACCCTCACTGTGAAGAAGTTCCATTGTCATGTTAATGAAACGCCATTTCACGGCAGATTTTATATGTTTCCTTGGCAAAGCAGCTGCTGCTTTGACCTCTGTTGCCCACATCGAAGCATGGCAAAACTTTTTAGATCCAGCATAAGCTCCTTTCTACCTTCAAAATTTGAGATTAATCAGCTTTTAGAAACACAAATCCAGTAATGCAAAGGCAATGTTGTCTCCTGTTATCGGTTAGCCAAATGCTGACTTAAAGCCAAAGAGACTAAAACACAGGTGCAGTCTTGCTTCCTTCTCTCTGAATTACTCCCTGTTCACTTCTCTCCATGTGTTGGGCAGTTTTTCTGTTCTGTCAGCTGTCATTTACTCCAAGGTGTATGGTGAAAGAAGAACAATGAACTCTGGAAACAGTTTCTCCTGCCTGTTAGGTTTCTAGCCCAACTTCGGGTGTAATTGGGTGAATAGTTTCAGGGTAAGAAAAGAATTATTTCCGTTAATTTTTTTTGCACCGGGATTCAGTGTCAGCTTCTGCATGTCTGCTCCACAAAGATGCTGCCTGTGTGTTCCTCAAACGAGTCTGCTCTGGATGCCAAAAAAATGAAACTGAGGACTTGTTTCAGACCTAGAGATGCTGGGTAGTGAGGAAGCTGATGGGGCTTGATGGGGATCTGAGCAACCAGATCTAGTTAAAGATGTCCCTGCTCACTGCAGGGGGTTTGGACTAAATGACCATTAAAGGACCCTTCCAGCCCAACACATTCTATGATTCTATGAGGTGATAGAAATGGATGTCTGGCTTCTTACCATAGAGTAGCTCCTACTAAGGACATTTTAAATTATGAAAAGCATTATTTTAGTCTGTAGTTGCTGTTCTGAATGGGAACAGGCTTTGGAGAACAGTGTTAAGAGTGCACCAAAGCAGAGCAGAAGAAACCTTCCATGCGCAGAATGGGTAAATCTCCTCTTCCCAGTAGCTTTTGCACAGATGGTCTTGGGGCAGTGCCAGGAACCTACAGGTGCAGGAAGCCTTCCCTTAGTCCTCATTGCCTTCAAGCAGCAATCAAACCCACAGCTACTTGAACTCTGGAAGTGCTTTTTTGCTTTTCACTGTATGATTTATGAAGGTTTTGCCAGCCAACTAGAAATCCTACTGCTTGAAATCCTTTAAAACACTTGTCTTACCTGAAGAAAAAGAACTGCACATGCTGTATCAAGCCTGAGAACCATTACTGACTGTCATTGTTTTGCCCTGTAGAAGAAGCTGAGGTAGCTCTGTGATGTTGCTATAGTAGCTGCAGTTCTTTCTGTCATTCTGAGAGTTACAAGGGCCATGAAGGCTGCTCCAAATCCAGACAGTGATGAATGCTATTACAGTGGTAGGGTCACAGATCTGAAAGAAACCTCAGGAGGCCATCTAATCCATACTTTCGCCGGAAGGCAAGGTAAGCTCCACTTAAAATATTCCTTACAGGCATTTGTCTAACTCGATATCTCCACTGGAGATGGCGATTGAGCAGCATCCCTGAGCGATTTACTCCAGCACTCAATTAATTTGTCTCCCTCTCTTTGAACTCCACAGAGCTTTTTGTCATTTGTCATATTCCTTAGCCCTGGTGATGGGCTTATTTGGGAGGCTTGAACTGAAGGTGAAACAGGCTGATTCAGACCTCCTAGATTAATTGAAAATGTGAAGCTGAAGACCAGAAGAAAAGATCCATTTCTTTGGCTTTAAGTTAACCAAATGAGCTCTGCTTGCCTGGGGAATGGGATAAATAGAACCACTTGGCTTCCAGCTACGTTTCACCTAAAGAAATATGAGCAAATTCTGCTTCTGAAGCACATCATGCTGAATAATTTAGGGACTCTGGGACTGTTTATTACTGTACAGAAAGGTATCGCAGGGGATAATATATCATTAGTTTGCATGAGAAACTTGTTGTAATTTGGAATGGAAGAGTATTCTGGCTGAAAATAATGTATGTTCAATGAGAACTACTTGTCCAGGCTTGTCAGAAGAACAGACCAAAAATCCAGTGTGAAGTTTCTGCTTCAATGAAATTAATGGAGCCCATCACTAGGACTTGATGAAAGCAGTTTATGATGCTCTGAGAGTGGTAGTGGCTATAAATTAGCTGGATCAATTTTTCCAGAGAACCTCTAGACAGGCAAAACTAGTCTGCATTGCAGCATCTGAGTGCCTGAAGTATGCTGGGCACGTTAGAGCCAAGGGGGACAGCTGCTGTTCTGCTCTAGTTAAGTGGGATGCAAGTGCTCTGTGCAAAATATTGTGTAGCTCTGGGTATGTGAAAGTTTTGTCAGTGGCTTGCAAGTGGTTTGAGGTGATGCAGGACTTAGCCACCTTTATTATGTCCCAGCAGGTTGGTTGTGGAACACAGTCTGCTCTAACACTGACTTCAGAGCATGTTGCTTTTAAAGAAAAAAATCAGTTCAAAATGGTTTAATGTGTGAATAAGCAAATCAATGCTGTATGATTCTAAGGTTTTTAGTAGTAGCTGGGAAGATGAGTCAAGGTTTTCCATGAGGGAGGGGCCCAAGATAGTTGGTTAACATTCAAAGACCAATTCTTTCAAGCCCAAGGTCAGAGCATCCCTACAGGAAGTCAAGGAAGGGAGCCAGAGGACCTGCGTGGTTAAACAGGGAGCTGCTGGGCGAACTCAAGAGGAAGAAAAAAGTCTATAGGTAATGGAAGGAGGGGATGGCCACTGGGGTGATTTTAAGGCTCTAGTCAGAGGATGTAGGGATGCAACTAGAAAGCCAAGGCCTCCTTGGAATTAAACCTTGCAAGAGAGGTCAAGGGCAACAGAAAGGGCTTCTTCAAATACATTG